>JARUPZ010000019.1:6661369-6803869 GCA_031213475.1 Nereocystis luetkeana
GTACTCGATAAGAGAGATGTACTCGATCTCATGCATGGCCGTAGTCGTATGACCATAGACATGCATGGCCGGGGGGGGGGGGGGGGGGGGGGGGGGGGGGGGGGGGGCGTAGCAGGCGGCTTATATTCATGACACAGGCATAGCATTCAGCTCGACCTTTTTCAAGTTTTTTGTGAGGCGACTATGATTGTTTGGAGGCGGCTTGCGTCTACCTATAGGCGGCTTTTTATCCGTTCCCCGCTGGCACAGCAATGAGCGGAATGGTTTTTGTTTCTCTTGGAGAAGCATTGAACTAAACCAGCGTTTTTTATTTTTTATTCTTTCAGGAGCGTGTCAGGCATGATAGATAGCTTGAGTGAATACGAAGTCTTGGGTGGCTAAAAAAAATAAAAATAGGAGCATCGCAGGCATATCTATTATTACGGGGGGCCATAGTTAACAGGACCTATGGTACACATAAAAACCTACCGGTATATGTTTAACCATTTTTACTAACAATATTTGGTCCTGTTAACTATGGCCCTCCGTAATAGTAGACGTAAATTACGTGCAGCTCTTAAGGCATATTAAGAGAGCACATAGTATTTTGAAGTACTTCTTTGGTTCTTCTGTTTCATGTTCTGCCGTCTAATCCAACCCTCCCCCTTTTCCTCGATGATGCGTTCGTCCATCCGTCCGTGTCCTCCCTCTCCTCGTTGATTGCGTCCGTCCGTGCGTGCCTGCGTGCTCCGTCGGGCTTTGCTTTCGCGCAGGTACCAGGCGCACCACTCCTCCCAGCTGATCGCGGAGAAGCAGCAGGACACGACGGAACGGCGAATGGTGGAGCTCCAGGAGAGCTCGGCGGGCAGCGCGTGGATAGATGTCCAGTTCTTGAAGACGGCCATGGAACAGCTCATCGAGTGCCGCCGCGTTCTCAAGTAAGCCAGCCAGTGTCGGGACATCGAACGATAATCGGGTTTCGATAACGACAAAACCACTCCGGGCGGAAATACGAGGGCCTCTTCGCCCTCATATTAATGTGTAAACAGTATGCCTCTCAGGCCATGGGACTGTTGTTCCTTCGAGGAATTCGGTCTCGTTTTTGAGGACAAAAAACTTAAAATGTGAGAATTTTGGCCCCCTAAACCGGACTGCAGTCTTAAACGGTCCTCAAAGAGTTAGGGGGGGAAAAAAAAGCATCCCTTTTGTTGGGTTAAGACGGGGAGAGCCCCTCACGCTATGCACACCTGTCGCAGCATGCGTCGTACGCAGACGCATGACTTAGCGCAGTGCTCTCTTGACTCTCCCTTGTATTTTCGGCGAAAGTGGTGTACGACACTGATCAAGACACCAAACACTTTTAAAGCGATACGATGTCGATATTTGATAGATGCGATTTCGATATTTGATGAAATCAGACAAGAAACACGGGGGGGTGCTAGGGAGGGGGGATGGAGGACAAACACGCTCGATACGATATTTTGAAGCTCGTCGTAGTACGCGCGGTCGAAGCATCACACACGGCCTACAAGATGAGTTCCGACTTATTGCTCGATTTCACAGCTATTGTAGTTTTTCAATTCTGTTTTTTTTTTTTTCTTTTTTTTCTAAGTATATATATCGAGAAAGTTCGATATTTCGAGGAATCGAAACTGTTTCGACACGACTTTCCAACCCTGAAGCCGGCCTCCGCTCCGCTCCCGCACGAACGAACGATTGTGTACTCCCCAGATCGGAACAGATCACGACATATCTGTAGGTCATCTACAGTAGTTCCTCACCTGACGTCATCTACAGTAGTTTCCTAACCTGACACCATGAGATGCTGTGCGAAACGACACTATTCTGTGTGTCAGGTACATTTTATCTTATACCTGGTACGAAAAACGAACTCGAAAATGATTTCGGTATTCAATACTACTACTGCTGTACATCGATACTTTTCGTTCAATAGACTTTGAATTACATTTACCTCTACAAGTAATTTTTCCTGGTGGGCACCCTTCATTGAAAGGTCTTTCGCTGCGCTCTCAGAGCTTTTGCCGTAGCACGCCTGCCCTAGCTCCACCTCTCGGAGAACCTTCCGGGCGTTCTTCTTCGGTTTATTGCGGAATATTCCTGCTTTTCTTTGCTTTCTTTTGCTTTATCCTTTCGTTGCTTCGAAAATCACACCCAGCTCAGCTCACCTGACACTGAACCCAAGACGAGAAACGCCACAGTCGTTTCAGCTATCTATTTGTTCTGGAGAGCCGAAAAAAAAGTCCAAGAAGGGGATCTTCAGAACTCGAGGCCCAGAATCGAAAAGCGGTCAAACCTGAGCGAGATAGCCCCTCGGACATTTGAGTTCAGATGACAACGTGTGTGAGCCCGGCATGCTTTGTCCTGCGCTACATTAGCCCTTAGCCCTTGGCATTTGCAAGTCCCCCACTCAACCACGTCATGAACCAGGCGTGTGTTTTTTCCCCGCGCGCAACTAAACTCTTGGCGTTCGCGAGTCGCCATCGCGCATCCTGTCTGTTTCACGCTCTTGTTCTGTTTTTACTCTCCCTCGAGCGAGAGCAGAGGGCGGCGAAGAGCCGACCGCGAAGCGGAGCGCCGTGTAAATATCACGGATGCTTCTGAAAGAACGCAGACACAAGCGTTTGACGGACAGCGATACGACGTCGTGACGCTGTTCATTTTTGCACGCGATATATTTATTTATTCATTGTCATTCCTCCTCGCGTGTGTTTTTGGGCGTCATCCTGTGATGGCGCCCGCTCGGTCGGGTCCTCTCTTCTATCGCCGTGGCTACGCACCTCTCAGATAGTTTGTACACGTTGACAAAAGTACGCTTCAGCCTCACGGCCCACCACCCTCCACAAAGAGCACCCAAAAATCGCGCCTAAGTTGCTGATTGATTGGTTGGTTGGTGGATTGGTGTAATGCCTCTCGACTATTGGTTGACTGACGATTGGCTGATTGCGTGATCGAGCGATTGGTTAGGGTGTTCGCGAGGGATTTGGTTTTTGATCGGGTTTATGTAGTCTCCCTACGAGTACCAGGTATGTAACAACATCGCAACCCACGGAAAAATAATTGCTGTGGGAAAAAGTGACCAAAATTACATTTTTTATCTCCCAAATGTTCTTGGGGGAGGCGACGCTTGTGGGTTGGTTGGCAAACGGAGCAACTTCTGATTGGCTATATAGCGCCTTCGGATTCATCTGCTCGACCAGTCATGTCGTCTTGTTTGTCGGTTTCTAATATTTTCATATCCAAACCAAATTTGATTATATAGCAAACATTGATTCCGTCAAATGGTATTGTTATTGGTTGAGTGTTTGCTCGATTGGATCAGTGGTTGACTTGGTTGCTTTGATCGACTGGTAAATTGTTTGATTGATCGATTGTTTTCATTGACGGATCTCGCGCGCCGGACGGAACGGGCACGGTGACAGGTACACGTACGTGATGAGCTACTACATCGACGAAAACACTCCGGCGAAGGAGCTGTTCGAGCACCACCAGGAGAACCTCGAGAAGTACACGGAGCACCTGCACGAGCTGTCGGAGTCGCCCCTCGACCGGATCGACCGCACGAACGTCATCAACTACACCCGCTGCACCGACCGCTTCTGCAAGAGCCTCCTGCAGAGCGTGAAGGACGGCCTCGGGTGATGCTGGGAGGCTCTGCGGACGCGGCGAAGGCATGAGAGGATGCACGCTGGCAGGGGGGTGGACCTGTGGCGCCCGGCGAGGGGGGGGGGGGGGGGGGTACTCGACTCCCAGGGGGGGAGGGGAGAAAGGTAGCACACACACAACGGAGGAAAGCCCGCACACACTACGGGGAGAGCAAGATAACGGAGTGAAAGTGTTTAGTCTGGATTGGTTTCGATTGGGCGGGGGGGGGGGAGTCGATATATACTGTCTTTACGCTGGCTGCTTCGGCTGCTGCCATGGAGTTTTGTCTTTATGTCACTGCCGACGGTGAGGGGTAAATTTGTGCGCTACGGGGCGAAATAGGGGAACCGCGGGGGAGGGCGGGGACGGGGGAGGGGGGGGGGGGGGCAGGACGAACGGAGGAGGGGAAAGGTAGAGGGCTGCAATGGTTCGCTCTTTGCGTCTGTAACTGGTCGCTATATAGCGGATCGTTTTGTGAGTCGCTGGCGGACCGCTAGCGGGCTTCGGCGAGATGCTAGCGGGTCGCAAGGAAACGCTACTGTTTTCTGACGACGGAATGCTAGCGAGGCATTCGCTAGCGGGGGATGCTGGCGAGATACTATTAATAGCCAATACGCTAGCGGGTGGGTCCCCAGCGGAGTCGCTCGCAGCAGATCGCCAGGAAAGCACTGCTCTCTTCCATCGTAGACTCCTGTTAGCATGTTCGCGCGTGAATCTCGGCTTTCGGTCACCCACGCGAGACAGGCGTTGGGTCTTAGCTATAGAGTGTGTCTTATTCGGTCTATTCAGAGGAAGGTAACCGCTTCAGAAGTGGAGTGGGGAGGATTCAAAGGGGCGGAGCAGGGGATGTGCTCGATTTTCCTCCCGGCGCGGGCTGTGATGGGGAAAAAACGAGCTGCAAAAGTCAGATCTAGCCGTTGCACTCTGGGCTCAAACCAGCGATTGTTCATACATGTGCCTGGGGGGGGGGGGTTGGGGGGGGGGGACAAGACATGCCGCGATCGCTTTGTCCTTGTGGTGGGGATGAGGCGTTCGTGGCCACGGGGAATGGGGGGGGGGGGTGCTGCTACGTTCTTCGACAGGCAGCAATTCGCAAAAATATGAAGTTGATGGCAGTTTATCGCCGGGCGCACGAACGGTGTTGTTCCTACCTCTTTTATTTTGTGCTCTTCGCTTCGCTCTCTCTCCTCGTGACGACGACTAGATAGAGCCCTCGCTTTTAATTGCCTTTTTTTCGCGGTGCGATGTACGAAATGTACGAATAGTGATTGACGCACCTCTGTTAGCTGTGCTGTATACTCGTTGTTGGCCGGGCACGGCGTGAGTGGTGTGGTGCACTTTGTTTGCTGTGTGTGTACTGTATTCGTTAGCGTTCCTCGGGGTGGGTGATCCACTTTTAGTCTGCTGTGGTGTACTCCGTAGCCTGGACTCCGAGTAAGGGCCAATCAATCGATCGGCTTCCGTGGGTGGGTCGCCGTGGATGCCGCATGGGGCCACGGTGGTACAGGCGGAAGCACCCAGATTACACCCAGATGGCGACACCTTACGTGAAGACGCCGCAGCAAGCAGCAACCATGTATTAAAGCACCATTTTTTTTTTCTCCCTACGTACATATTTCCGTTTTTTGTACCAGGTATTTTTTTTTGTCTTAATATTTCCGGCAACGCTTTTGGTTATATCAACGCTTTTGGTTATATAGTACGTACCAGGTAGTTACACAGCTGTCGCTAGGATTTTCACGGGCACCGAACTGGTGGGAGACCGGCGGTATTTTAACACGACGTATTATATAATTCTGGCGGTTGTATTACGGGGGACCATCGTTAATAGGGCCATATATTTACAGTAAAGATGGTTAAATATTGTTGAATAAATAGGTTTTCATGTATACCATAGGCCCTACTAGGTATTAACTATGGCCTCCGTAATAGCAAAACTTGTGTAGGATGGGCTGATAACGGGCAGCCTTCTTGTGGTACCAGGTGTTTTTTTCTTCGTGGGATCCGAAAAAATCGTCCCGAACAAGAGCAACTAATAGCTGTTTTTCTTCGCGTCGAGTGAAGATTCTGTTCAAGAACATGTAGGTTCAATTGTAGAGTGAGAGCACACAGATCTCGGGGAACGAACCTGCTTTATAGCGCCTACAGTAGCAAGGTGAATACAACAGTCCCCTAATCTCCTGATCAAGCGCATCAATACGTAACCGTAAATAATGCTGGGTAGATCTAAATACGAACAGACTTTTCGTATTAGATCTCAGTTTTTTATTTTGGTATAAAACTGAAGTATCTATTTTGGTCGTCGCAAATCTGTCTGTCCGTCCGTCTGTCTGTCTGTCCGCATCCCTTAAAAATTCGAACCTACCAGTATCATATAACATCCAATGATCGATATATTGGTTCGTTATTCGTTACAGATGATTCCTACGTATTCGACTGTTACAGACCTTATACGTGCTTCGAGGTATACTGAAACATAGCATACCACCAGGCAATATTTAGCCATAATATATCCACCGCACTGAACCATCATACCATACCAAAATACCGTACCGTATCACACACCGTGATTTTTCCTTATGGCATAGCAGGTCTCCACCAAACCGTACAATCATACGATAACACATACCGTGCCACACCAACACACCATGCCACACCGTACCGTACCACGTGTCATACCATACCATACCCATATACGTACCAACCCCACCCGAGGGGCTAAAACATACGAGGACGCAAGAGGAGCATGACCCCCACAGAGAGCACTTGAGCACGAACGAGCATACATACCACACTGCTGTACCAACACCACACGGGAGAAGCAGCCACAGCTCTGCGGCAGGAGCACATGACATATGTATAGCACCGCTATACAATCCGAACCCCCAACCCAAGTACAACCCGCTTCTCGCTATGTACAGTAATAAGTATAGTAAGTAGTAGCAGTAGACCCCCCCGACCCCCCCCCCCCCAAAGGCGGTATCCTGATATAAGGCGTTCATAATCGCTCGGCGCGACTGGGCATTGCACTCGTAACCAGGAACGAATAAGGTGGCTTGCCCGAAGAGTGCGGTCATATTGCTCTGGCACACAACCGCCTTACTGGGGAACCCCTACTACTGTGTGTGTGAGTGTGTGATTGTGTGAGTGTGTGTGTGTGTTTTTTTTGTTAATCATCACTTTTACTTCCCAGCCTAACTCGTCGGAGGTTTACCCTCAGCTATCTTCTGGACAAGCCGTGGTCACAGATGTCGTCCCTTCTCCCCCCCGGTACGTGCCTTTTTTTTGTCGCGGATAGGGTTCAGCATTCCCACTGCTCGTCGATTGTCGTCGAATGTTTGCTAACTCACGCTCTCGCGCTTTCCGCTAATCATTTTTTTTTATGCAAGAAAAAGCCCTACGAGCATGCACTCGGTGTGACTTGAACTCACGAAGTTGATCTTGATAGGCACGCGGACCACCTAACAAGCCACCGGCGTGATATGAACTCGCAGCCATCAATCACCCTGCAACAACAGCAATAATAATGTCGATGGCGTCGAGCCTTATAGTCTGGCAGTCAGAACAGTAGCACAACAGGGCTGGCCCAAGACCCAGTCAGTGTGTGCTGTGTGTGTAACTTTTGTCTGTGGACACCCCACCCAAACAAGGATAATGCTGTAGAACGAAGGGCTTACCCATACGCGGATGTGAAGGTGTTACCTACTGAACTATATAGGGGTAAAAGACCGATCGATTACCGAGCCCCAAGGTAATTCTTATAACAACACTCTCTCCCCTCTGAACGGCGGGATCTTTGGGCGTCGGAACCGTACGTCCGTACGCTGACCTACCCGCTTTGTTTCATTACCTGGGGATCCAGGGAGATGTGTGTGTTTTTTAGGTGTGCACGCGCGCAAGCGTTTCTGTAAAAGAAGAAACGTTCAAAGTGAGGTTCAAGCCCGTGACCTGGACGACGTCAAAAAATGTGAAGGTGTTACCTACTGAACTATATAGGGGTAAAATACCGATCGATTACCCAGCCCAAGGTAATCCTCTTATAACACGGACACAACAAGAAGAGCATGCCCCGCGTATATAGTTTGCATCTGGCCTGTTCCGAGGAGCTCTTAAATCGGGTACCCATTTGCGACGTATTTATACATTCGGTGAAATTCACAAATGAACTTCAAGACGGAGAAAAAAAAACAACATATTAAACTCAGATTGAAGCGCCATACATATTATATAATAAATTTGTTATTCTCATACTTTAAGCATGAACAACAACCAGTCGGTTCGATACCGGCTGAAATGCTTACATCTGCTGCCTGCGGGCTGCCTGATCTAACTGAGGAGCCGCGCACACACACGCGCATGCCGGGATTCCGCTAAGACACGATGTGACCAACCAGCACTTACTTACTTACGAAGTAGTTATACTTCGAATAGATGTACTACATACAGTGTAGTAGATTCAATTTAATACTACTGTTTATTGTGCTGCAGCGCCGCTGAATGGCATTGACCTGTGTTTCCCTCCTTGTTATTGTAATTGTTCCTTTCGAAAGGACGGGCGCATTCCTAAGAGTTTATTTATACTTGTAGTCTTGTTTTCCCTCACCCTTCTCAGCTTTTCATCGAATTGTCTAGGCCGTCGGTATACGCCAAGCACTTCTAAGCTATCTACCCCCCTAACATGGCTGCGACAAACGATGAGAGCGATACACCTGGCAAACCGAGATCGAGTACGAGCCGTGCACAGCAAAATGACCGTCAACATACCGCCGCGGAGGACACCACACAAGGGCAGTCGTGTGTTGGATTGGCCACCCTCTTGAAAGCGCTTAGAATTCAATGTCAGGGGGAAGACGTTTCCGAGGCATTCCTACAAGTTTGAGTTGGTGCACGAAGAAAAGGAGACAGTTCATGCCGCTATTTGCTCGGTTGTTAGCTGTACGCCACTATATACGTCACAAATATTCGCATACCAGGGTATTTTGCAGCATGCCCTTGCTTTTTCGCTATAGGCCACTATTTATTGCGGGGGGCCATGGTAAATAGGACCTACTTCCTGCACAAAAAACTAAATAATTACCTATTTTTGTCAACAATATTTGGTCCTATTTACTATGGTCCCCCGTTGTACTAATACTACGCCGGCGTTTATAGCTCACACGCGGCGCTTATACGTTAGATTAGAGGAGTAAGTGCAGCGCCAATGAAGGCATTGGCGTGCTGTCTCCCAGTGAATCTTTCTGTCTAAGTCTCGCTTTTTGTTTGTTGAACGGTTGCACGAGGTACGATAGAGTTAGGTATTCGCAAACTCTATCACGATCGCAGTTAGTTGGTGGTATAGGCAGGATTGCACGGTGGGTTTTGCAACGTATAGGAAAGAGAGACCACGGAGTGGCGACGGAGGGGGGCATACTTTATACGTAGTGCGGGCCGTGGCGCGTGAAGATGGGGCGGACTTCTTCACATTATATATATAATATATATGGATATATATAATATATATATATACCTGAATATATATATTATATATATATAATTAGCGCCCTCGTGCTGCGCCCACAAGATCTTACGCTATTCCCAATACGACCTATTGATGATCCACCTCTAATAGAGTTGGTGGAGTGGTGGTGGTGGTGCAGCTGTGGTTGCCCCCCCCCCCCCCCCCCCTATTAGTGGAATAGGAACGGTGCTCCGTTTCGACAGAGATACGCGGTCAACGGTCAGATGGCTGAGGCAAGCAACTAATGAGTACCCCCGGGGCCTTCCCTGATTAATAATGTGTATCTCCGCCACGTAATGATCACCATTATTATCGTGATCTTTCGTCTGTCTGTCTATTTTCGTAGTTCAAAATGGCTTCGAAGTCGTAAAACAAAAAAATGCGAGAGCCATCCATGTCTCGAAGGAGATGGAGTGGTAGACAGGAGTTTTTGTCGTTGCTTTGATAAGCCCAAGTAAAACTGGGGAATAGGAAGAATAATAGAAAGTTGGCACGGAAGGGACGTAGACTTGGTGCATGGGTTTCCTTTGGTTTCCGAGGTTTTCTTCTTTCGGGAAAGTTATGAGTGATCCATGTTAGATCATGCTGCACATTGTCGGATGGCAAGAGAAATATTAATAATAATAATGAGAATAATAATAATAATAATAATAATAATAATAATAATAATAATAATAATAATAATAATAATAATAATAATATTTGGTTGTCACTTCCACGAAATAATGCTTTATATTAATTGAAGAAGCCGAAATGGTGGGGGGGGGGGGGGGGGGGGGGGGGGCTGCACTGCCCCCCGTCCCCCCCCCGCACGCGTATGCCTCCCCTACCCGTCTAAAACATAGCAGGAGGGAGGAGGGGAAAAAGGGGGGGCGCGCGCTCCCTCTCTTTCCCCGCTTGCTTACGCCTTCCCCACCCACACCTAGGAAACGCGGTCGACCTCCCTACCGGTCGCGCTCCGCTAGTGGAACGCCTCCCCTCACGAGACCGCTGTTTCCTTACCCCCCCCTCCGGTTATGTAAGAACCGTTTGGCCGCGTAAAGCAGTTCCAAGCAGAGCTTACATTACCGGTCCGGGTACCTATTATATATAGTATTCCGCCCCATCTCGTACCTTGCCCCGGCTGTCTTTCGAACTCCCCTGCCCCTTGCTCCAACACCTCTGATACCCAGACCGGGTCCTCCATATTAGCCCTAACGTACACCATAAACGAATCCGACGACCACCTCCCTTCCTTCTTAATCACCGCCTCGGGAACTCTTCTCGCGGCCAGTCTCGTTGCCCCCCCTATTCTCCCCGAGTGCAACGCGAATTCTCCCGGAATCAGTCTCGCCCCCGCCCCCCTCCCCTCTCCCCTCCACCTTTCTCCTACGCTTGCAATACCCTCCCGCAAGCATTGGGTTGCCCGTCCCCTGGTCCATACCTCCCAACCCTCCGTCCCCTTGTATGACATCAAGGGGGCTTCCCCCGTCAACTCTCCGTTACTGTATATCCTGAAAAGCTCTACTAATAGACCCACTGCCCCCCCTTCTTCTCCCCCTCCCCGTCCCGTCCTTGTCCTCACCAAGACTGCCCCCTTTCTTCCTTGGTCCCCCTTTGATCCCCTGAACCTCACCTCTACCTTGTTTGCTTCTTGTATCCTACCCTCTCCCAACTGCTCGTCATCTCTGAAAAACGCCACATCCCCCCTCCGCAAACAGAATACTTTATGGTACACCCCCTTCCCCTTTGGCGAACAACTCTGACGCTCGCAACATCAAAAAATAGGACAACGCCAGACCTATCCATAACACCCTCCCCCCAACCCCCCATGACGGAATTATTCCCTGCATCCCCGTCAACATTCCCCATGTCAGTGGCCTTCGTACCTTCTGCTGACTCCCCATGTCTACGTGTGCCCTCTTGATACCCTGCCTCACCGACCTGATCAACGGGTTACCCATGGGGACCGACAGCCCTACGAATTGCTCATGGTAGAAATTGATCGCCACCAACTTGCCTACTATAGTCGACTCCTTGTTCCCCTTTTCTGCGCAACAGTACCCCATGAACTCGACCAATTCCCCCACTAGCTCCATCTCCCCCATGCCTTTCTGCAGCCAGCACCCCTTCCCGATCCACGACCTCCAGCTCACCCACATCCTCCAATTCGCCTCGTAAGTTTTTCGAGTCGAAGCTGCAACTCTTCCAAATGCGTACCCTCTCGCAATATCTCCGAACACATGAGCTGCTCCCCCGTTCCCATCTCCTGCACCTGCCAAGCGATTCCGGGACATTCTGCGTTTAGTTTCTCAGGAATCTGCTCTTCTTGCCACCTAGTCAGACCGTCTGCCAACCTATTATCGACCCCCCGTACGTGCCTTGCCTGAAAACACCACCCCCCCTTTGCCTCCAATGCCCCCATCATTCTCATCAACGCTCCTACCCTCGCCTGCTTCTTCCCCCCCCCACGGCACCTCTTTACCCAGGTTACTGCCGCTTCATTGTCCGCCCTCATCAAAACTGCTTCCCCTTTCCTACCCGGTCTCTCCCCCCTCATGTCTACCATCACGAACGCCGTCATTACCATCGCCATGACCTCTAACAAGTTGATGGAAATCAAATCTGCTACGGCCCGCCCCCCCTTTATCGTCCGTTTTTGCACCTCTTCTGGCAGGTCGAATCTCCAGTAAACCCCTGTCTCCATGCACAGCCCACCTATCGCCGACAGGGATGCATCCGAAAACCAAGTTCTACTCGGCCGCTGCTTAACGAAGCTAAAAGACGGTGCTGTTATCCTCTCTCCCCCGTACCCCCCCCCCCGTCTCCAGAAACCATCTCCACCACCCCACGTCTGCCATGAATTCACGCGACAACCGTAAGACTCGTCGCGCTTCTGTCTGTTTTCTGTACCTGCCCCACGCCCCCCCCCCCCCGGCCCGCTCCACCCCATCAAGATGCAGATTAGATAACTGCAGAAGCCGACGGACGAAGTACCGTCCGGGCCGGATCACAAATGATGCGTGGTGCAACTTCCCTGCCAACACTAACACCTCCTTGACCGTTGCTGTCTGCCGCCCCACTGGCCACTCTGCCAGACGCGCGCGCAAATCGTCTACTTTCCGCGTCGGTAGTGCAATGGACATACTCTCTGTGTCAATATCGTACCCCAACACCTCCTGTTGCGTCGCCCAGCCCGTCACCTTTTTGTGCGACAACAATGGCTCCTCCCCCTCGCACCTCTCCCCCATAGCCTGATCATGTATTAATGCTAACGATCGTGACAAGTCAAGACACCGCGCCCCCTCCGAATCCCACTGAACCTCTACTGAGATGGCATCATCCATAAAAAATAAACACAAAGGCTGGGTCTTCCGCCCCCCCCCCCGCTCGCTGGCCGCACCACGCACTCTGCTGGCCAACCGACTACTGGACGCCCTGTTTTCTGCGCCACCGTCACGTGCGCTACCGCGCGGTCCGCCGCCTTGCGAGAACGACGCGGATGCTCTCGTGGTGTTACGTTGCGCGTGCTGCATTGCATTGCAGCAGATATCACGCCCCACCACCCCGGGCTGCCTCGCCACCCAAACTGCAAGCGCAAATCGACGAAAAGGAACTCTCCCAAAACGTACGCGAAGACCGCTGCCCCTTCCGGGTCTACTGGGATCTGTCTGAACGCGTTCTTGACATCCATTTTCTGAATGAGAATTCGCGCTCGATCCCCGAATTTGACCCTCAAAACCGAGAACCCTCTGTAAAACTTCATGCATAACCCCCGCTAGTGCACACGCTGGAATCTCGTCCCAGTCCGTCGTCGAGTTTACCGACCCCCCCCCGTTCCCTTTCCTGTGCTCGAAAGTCATGTCATGGATTATTCTGATCTTTTCGCGCTCTTCTACTACCCCTACTGGGGACACCCGCAGCCCCGGTACCTGCCCCGCCTGCTCTTTCGGGAAAACGATCGCCCGGCCACCCGCAACGTCCGCAACGGCCTTCTCCCAGACTGCGTTTTCAAATTTCTGCACGCTTGAATGGTTTTCGTATGTGAGCTCCTTCACCAGGTCCCCCCCCGGCCGAACGTCCACCGGAACCCCAACGCACGCTATCTGCCGCAAATGATCGATTCCCGGAAACTGGTGCTTGTCTCCGAAGAACGCTTGCACGCGCTCCGGGTCCATGTGGGGTGCCGTCAGCGACCCCCCCAACCACCGCACTACCTGCCCTACCCCCCCCCCCCCGCCCCCCCCCCTTGCCCCCCCCCGACTGCTCGCGATAAAACCGCCCCTGCGGTTGCGGCCAGAGCTCGCACTAAGTTTGCAGCTCTCGCTGACTTCACCGACACCTTCCCCAATAAACCCTGTGCCACCCGCCAACGCTTCTGCTCTTCTACGCGCCGGCCGGATATCGCACCTTTTTCTGTTGGAGTCGGCCCCCCCCCTTGGCCCGGGACCCAACCCGAACCCCCCGCTGTTGCCCTCGTCGTGGTCGCCTCCGGGCTGGTGTCGGTTGCTCGCTTGGTTGGCCCCGCTGCGCTGCGGAGCCCGTGCCCTCATTTCCTCGCCGGCCCGTCCCTCCCCCCCCCCGCTTCCCCGTCCCCCTTCCTCCACCCTCCCCCCCCCCCATCCCCCTCCCTCTTACGCTTGCCCGAGCCGCCTTCTTCCAGTGGCAGGAACGCGCCCTTCGCGGTCATGTAACTGCCGTCGTGCGTGTATCTGCACGGCAGCCCCTTCTTCGGCTCGTGGAGGCACGCACCGAACTCGTCGCAGTTGCGACAGGCTCGGTCATATGCCCCCTCTCCCCCACCCCCCCCCTCCCTTCCCGCTCCCCCCCCTCCTCCCCCTGCCCCCCCCCCCCCGCCCCCTCCGCCTCCCTCTCTCGCCCCCCCCCAACCACCACCACCCCCTCCTCCGCTCCTTGTCCGATCTCCCCCGCCCCCCCCCACCCCCCCGCTGCCCCCCCCTCTCCTCCCCCCGCCCCCCTTCCCTTCTTATATCCTCCCGTGGTGGGCTCCTCCATGTCCTTTGCGCGCCCCAGGGTTATGGGTGCTGCCGAGATCCACGCGTGGGTCAGCGTGAACGGCGGTAGGGGCATCGGGTACACGTCGCTTGGGCCCGGGAACGTCCCGAGTTCCTGCCTCAACATATGCGCTTGCCGGGAAACCTCCTCCGTCCAGACCTGGAGATTTTTGTTGAAGCACTGGACGAACTTCCCTTTGAACGTCTCCGACATTGCCACGTCCGTGTTCTGCGCGTGGAGCGTCCTCACCCCCTTGGCGATCACGCGGAAACGCTCGACTAGCTTGCCCGTCCGGTGCAGCGATGCCCGTCCGTAGGTTTTACTGCCGTCCACCACGTACTGCATGAGGTGCGTCAACAAAAGGAAGAGGGCTTCCACCCGGTGGTCCAGAGAAACCTCCGCCCTCCCTGCCCCGAAGCCAAAATGGTCCTTCTGCGCGAACTTGCTGACGTCGATATTGCTCAGCCCTGCTACCTGCTGCTCCCCTCCCTTCTGAATCAGGAAACCGCCCCTTAGCGTAAGCATGCCCTCCACCGAGTCAAACGGTGGGGCCTTCCCGTCTCCGCGCAGTGACGCCCAGACCACTACGGTGCGGTTGCCCTTCCGCCACATTGTCTCCGACAGAGATGGCTTGCCACATCCCCCCCCCCCCCCCCCCCTCTTCCCCCCGTCTCTCCCCAACCTTGCAGCCCCGACGAAAAATTCGATGCTTCCCCCCACCCCCCCACTGCGGCATAGTGCTGTATGAGGCTCCGGGCCCGCCCCCCCCCCCCGGGACCGGTTTCTGCTGCATTTGCTGATGCGACCTCAGTGCTTCCGTCTCCCACTGGCTTGCCTCCCGCCCCCCCGTATCCCACGGGCTTGCCTCCCGCCCCCACAGTCCTTCGGGTGACCCCATCTGCGTCTGCCGTTGTCCTGACCCCTCTACCTCCCACGCGTTCACTTCCCCGAAGCCCCCCAGGCCTGGCTGCTGCTGCTGTCTGTTTGACTGCTGTTGCTGCTGCTGCTGCCTGCTTGACTGCTGTTGCTGCTGCTGCATGCCCGGCTGCTGTTGCTGCTGGTGCAGGCCTACTGCTCCTCCTCCCCAACGTACCCCCCCCCACCCCCCGTTACCCCCCCCTTGCTGCTGCTGCTGCTGCTGCTGCTGCTGTACCCCCCCCCCCCCCACCCCCTCCCCCCTTGTTGCTGCTGCTGTGGTGCGCCCTGTGGCTGCTGCGGAGCCCCTCCTAACTGTTGCTGCGGTGCCCACCCCTGCCGCTGCTGCTGCTGCGGCGTGTCTACCGGGCCCCAGGACGCCTGCAAAGGCCCATTTAACGCAGTGAGTTGGCGGGGACCTGGTATAAGTACCCCATGGGGTACGTGGATTAAAATACCCCAAATAAGCCATAGGGTTTCTACAGTACTCGTAGTGCATTTCGTTTGTGTCCGCAAGATCCCCACATGCCTATCGACACATCCGTTCCCGTCCCAACTTCCCCTCGCCAGCACCGCAGAGCAAGCGAAACGGCCAACACTCCCAGCCACGCAAGCAGCAGCCAGAAGCAAACGCACAAACTCTCCATCTGCGGGCACTACAGGCAACCAGCGAGGTAAAGAGAGAGAGGCTTCAGAGGTTGGAGCCAGCAAGCCTGGTCGGGAAGTCTTCTGCTGTGTTGCAAGCGCCAAGCTACCGTAACGGACAGGTGAACACCCCCCAACAGCAATAGAAGGTTAGCAGTTCCCGTCTAAGTGCTGCTGCAGTTGCATTAACTCGACGAGGCAGCTTATTCCGGGTTATGACCTGGTACAACAGAGCAGATACAACCAACTTATTGTGCCGGGCTGACCGGTCTCTTTTAAAAAAAAAAAATGAATTTTGAAATTCGAGAGTACAAGGGCTCCGCTTCGCGGGCGGCCAACGCCGCCCGCTGCGCTCGCAGAAGGAAGTTCGTGGGTCGTGGGGGCACGTCAAACGGAATGGTGAAGGAGGTACATGCTTGTGCGAATCTTGCGACTTCAAAATGCCAATAGCTCCATCATGCGACATTGTGCAGGGCTGATTGCGCTTTGCTGACAAAGGGCAGCAAGGATGGTGTACAATATTTCCATTATTACCACGTACCAGGTATTAATATTAACATTGTTTGTGAAAGGGAAACAAAAGTAAGTTCGTATTATTAGTGTACAAACACCAGCGGGTTGTGGTAAGCCGGTGATAAATACTTGTGGCATACTGGTACTTCTACTGCAGAGGGCATATGCTTAGGATGAGGGCTCATAATTATATGCCATTAATAACATCAAATACCTTGCACTGGTATACGTAGAGCGGCATGTAGGCGTTTCGCGTAGCCGGGTTCCGAATCAGAATGGGAAAAGGTCAGACGTAAAGCGAGCTACGGTCAGCATAAATCAAGCAGTATTGTAAGGTCCTGATCAGGCGTATCTCGACTCGTGATAGTTGACACTAATCTTTAAACGGTGGTTTTCGTCGTGCATGAGTCCTTACACACTTGACGCATTGATTCGAGGTAGTGTCGGCATTCACGATTCATAGCAACAATATAACGCACGGTGTTTTTGGTTGGTCATCAAGAACCACCGGTGCTTCGTGTGAACGACAGGAACGGGACGACAACAGCATCATGACTGGACTTAAGAAGAACGTTTCAACTCGGAAGCAAAACAGCAAGCGAACGCATCAACGCAGGGACAAGAAGACAAAGATGAGCGAGACGGGCAAGGTAAGAAGAAGGCCGTCGTCTTTCTCGTAGCAACGTCGCAGTAAGGTACGGAATAGCGCCAACCATCGGCACACCAGGCGTTGCGATGTAACGTTCCGTTAAAGGTTGGTTGCCTCTCCGTACTACCGTCGGGGCCAGCATCCGCCGGAGTAATCGTTCGAGCCATCGGTATCGTGAACATGCCGCATTTGTCGCCCAATGCGGACTTTCCTCTAAGATAGTTGCCGTCCTTCCCACGCCCTCCATTGTTGTGGCAAGGTGATGTGCCATACGACCGTGGCGAAAAAACGGAGGAGCTGGAAGGCATGCTGAGCAAACTCATCTACCCGCTAAACACTCGAGGTGGTGCCTCCAACCAGACCGCTATCTCCAAGCATCAGCTCTCTAACTTCTGCACGGAGGAATGCACGGTACTGAACGTGTTTGACTGCCCCGTGGGCGAGCTTCCGGTCGTGCCGGACCATGTGGAGGAAGAGGCAGGTCGCGTCTATTTTTATGGGGTTGTGGGCCCGTTGTTTTGTGCAAGTACGCTCTACTGGTATACTAGATTAGCAACTCCTTGCGCAGCAATACGGCCACCTTGTTATTCAGGATAACACCTGTCTGACGAACAAGTGAGTCTCGTTAGTGGAAACCACAACGCCTTTCGATCGCCCACGGTGCGCCAGACTTTGACAACTGCTTTGCATATATGTGTTGACAGTTCCGCAGTTAGTTGTGGTATCGTCGAAACCGTCCGTCGTGTTTCCAACGTGTTCCTGCGTTCTTTTTCTGGACAGGTATGACCTGAAACTGATGTTGTTGATCGGTGTTGATTCCGAGAACAAGTCTGTAGTTTTGGCCCAAGGTTTCTTCTCGGACGAGCAGACGACCTCGTTCGCGTACGCCTTGAAGCATTTTGTCGCCATTTGTGGTGGGCGCCCTGTGGTGAGTTGCATATGAACGGCCAGTCACTGTGCAGTTCAACGTTCAATTACCACGAACGATGTATTGAGCGCGACGATAGCTAAAGGGGTGCGGATTCAAATATTGTCGACTGGAGGGTTGGCCATTTACTTCGTGAAGCGACAGGCGCTCTACATTTCGCGGGTGCTTACCATTGCCGCAGTGAAACTTGGTGATGGGTTGCTCTGCTTGCCTCCAGTTAGTTATAGTCGATCGAACATGTAATGCTACCGCCTATTTTGTGCTCGCGTGTTACGCCCATACGGGCCAAGCCCTAACGTGTTGTAGTGTATTCCCTCCCACCGTGAAGGTTATTATTACGGACGCCGACGCTGCCATGACAAGCGCGGTTGCGGAGCATCTTCCCAACACCGTGCACATGCATTGCCTTTGGCACTTGATGAAAAATGTCAAGAAGAAGTGCCAAGGCGCGCTCGGGCAAAGGACTTCACACCTCCAAGGCTTGATACATGCTTGCGCATATGCTACGTCGGAGAATGTGAGTGGCACGGTCGAAATTGTAAGGACCGGTGACCACGTTTCGCTGTGGGTTTGCTCCGCGGTGGTTGCGCTAGTGTTTTGTAATGGAGTGTCCAATACCTGGTGCATTTAAGGTCACCTTACCAGCGGTTGCGTTTGCCGTGGGTTTCTGTCGCCGTGTCGCTCGTCCACGGGTTGCAGGCCTTTGACGGGATGTGGGCGAAAATAATGGAAATGGTCAAGGACTCGGCGTGCGAAGCGTACCTCAGCGGCTACCTGTTCGGGTGAGTCAGACCATCAGACGGGTACGTACACGATAATGATTTTCATTTTCTTGTCGGAAACAAAACCTTAATGCCTTGCTCGACAGAACCATAACATCATCTCATGGTTCAATCGTTGTATATACAGGCAACGGAAGCACTGGGCCCGCTGCTACCACCCGACCGCCATGACCCTGAACATGACAGCGTCATCGAGGGTGGAGGGAATCTTTGGTGTGCTAAAAACACGCCACGTCATCAACAGGAAATCCACCCTGAACTGGGTGAAGGAGGAGCTGGCCAGACGAACAAGGGCCATTGCTGTGGAATCCCTCGCGTGAGTTTGAACCAAGGGCAATGCGGCGAGGGTGGGCGGCGCCAATGTTTCATGTAAAATCCTGTACATCATCTATGACATGCTTTCTATTCCGCGACCTAGTGTCTTTTCGTTTCAGGGCGATCCGGAAATAAACGGCCAGTTAGTTGACTTGAGTTCAACCGCTCATGTTCTTTTTCTTTGGTGGTACATGTAATCAACAGTTGGCAAAAACAGTTGGCAAAAAGACGGCAGGAGACCTCTTTTGAGGAGAAAAGTCTAGTATCCTTGACGAACAGTAAATTGGTCCTCTAGAAGTTGGTCAGTTCGCGATGGATTGCTGACCTTGACACTAGGCCCAGTTACGGGGGGTATATTTCGACACGTCAAGTCTTACACCATGTCTTCGGTTCTGCATGCTCACCTGAACGGCCCTCGACTATCCTGCCCACAATGACGGAAACGACCGCAAAAACGTGCCGCGAAGGCCCCCGCCGTCAGCATCAAGGACCTGGAGGACAAAGTGCTCAAGTCATTCGAGCCTATGCTGCAGGAACTCGGAAGAGTCAAGGTCAGCCACTACGCTCATAAGATGAGGAGACAACGGTATAACGTACCGGTATCCCTTCCTGGACAGTGATGGTGATGAGAACCTCCTACAGTAGTATATTCTCATTCTGAAATATGTTTATAACCGTGAGCAGATTGCACCTCTCTCCCCTGGACCCAGTGTGAAATGTGGTTACATTACACTATTTATACCTGCTAGACCACTCAGTCAGCGCTGACAGAGTGCTATTAGAGTGGCCTAGAAGGTGGTGCTATATAACCAAACACTGTCTATCGCTTCCACAGTTTGAGTAATCGTCAATGCTCGTTTTCATCTACCCTTGTGCAGAAAATGCTGGCGGAATTACGGACGAGCACCCTGTACGATACAGACGCCTTGGCAGAGGGGAATGGTGCCACCGACTATTTATTGTATATCTTTCGAATTGCATTATCATTATCGTTTCCTGTGTCGTGGGAGAGAGAGAGGTTCCTCCCCTCGGCCAGATACCTGTATCGCAGCTTCCTGCAATACCCTGGATATCTCGACCACTCTAATTCTACGTCTCTCTCTCCCTCCTATTATACCGGCCGGGTTCCTAACTAGTACGGCCTACAGTTGTCTCGGATAACCAAGCCTCCGAATGGTACGGTACCATTCGACTCCTCCAATCTAACTAAAGTAAACCCTAGCGGAAGGAAAGACATTTCCTCCGTACCCCCGGCTACTCGTGCCTCCCCCCCCCCCCCTTCGAAAGAAAAAATAGGGGGGGTGGGGCGGCGGAAAATAAGGCACTAATTCCTGGCTTGGATCGACATACCAGCGATTACCTCACGTCTGCCCGTGCTCGTCACAGGACCTCGTGCTTGCTCGTGCCCGGCGTGGGGATGCTGACCTACGCTCGGTGCTTTGCTTCGAAGGACTGCGTGCGAGGCCTTCCCTTCCAACCAAACTTGCTCTATCCCAGTTCCCGATACAGACATGCCACATTCTCTCTACCAATAAACCCTGCTTTGTCCGTTACTTCGTTTGCGGAGGCCGTTACCTCGTCTACGGACAAACCTACCCTTTATTGTATATCTTTCGAATTGCATTATCATTATCGTTTCCTGTGTCGTGGGAGAGAGAGAGGTTCCTCCCCTCGGCCAGATACCTGTATCGCAGCTTCCTGCAATACCCTGGATATCTCGACCACTCTAATTCTACGTCTCTCTCTCCCTCCTATTATACCGGCCGGGTTCCTAACTAGTACGGCCTACAGTTGTCTCGGATAACCAAGCCTCCGAATGGTACGGTACCATTCGACTCCTCCAACCCCGAGGTGATGTGAGGCTACTGTTTGACGTACTCTTAGTTATTTCTTACCCCCCGCCGTTCCTTCCCTCCCTTCCACCTTTGCCCTCGCCAGCTTACGTGACACTCTCGTGGAATCTTTTATGATATTACAAGTGTACACCTCGTACGCGTCAGACCTCCGCCTCCCTTCTCTCTGGATAACTCGTTCCGCTATGTCTCCCCCCCCGCCGCGAGCGTGGTCGTGGCTCCTATGCTCAACGAGTGCAAGGCGAACTCATCGGCATTCCGACCTGACTTCGCCACCACCTCCTTGAGTGCTTTAAGGGCACGGCCATACCTTACCACTCGTATGGCCTTGCCACACCGATACGAGGACAGGGGGGCATGGTCGAGAAAACCAGGGAAGCATGACCTCAACTCCAACATAAGGGCAACGGTCCCGCCGTCTGCCCTAAAGGACGACCTTGGCCCGCGAACCTCACTTCGAGTCCGCACGCGCACACTGCCAGCCTGTTCCTGATCCCCCTTATGCCCCTTAAACCGCACCTCTACCCTGTCCGGTTGTTGCCTACGCCTCTCTCCTAACTGTGTGCCCTCGGCGAAAAACGCCATGTCACCTCGCGTCGGGCAGTGCAAAGGGTGCACCGCCCCCGAATCCGCGGTGAACATTTTGTCCGAACGCGTCATCAAGAAGTAACTCGGACACAGACACAACCACAACACTTTCCCCTCCGGGCCCCACGTGGGAATGAGGGTTTCCACCGAACGGCACCGGTAAGCGGACGCGGCGTGGCGTTCCTGCCGTCACGTGGGTCCGTGCCATACTCCTGAGCGCACACTGGACAACAGGAGCCGTGACCAGCAGCTCCACTCCTACCCTCAATTGATGGGAATACTGCACCTCCGCGTATTTACCGGGAATCATATTCGCCAGGTTACCTTCCGACGCACGACACGACGATACCAACTCGATCAACGCCCATCCTTCAAAACTCTTCGAATCACTCGATGCCGAGAACTCCTAACAACCCATCAACCTGCGAAACGGATTCCAAGATCGGCGACCAGACTCGTACGTACGCCTATTCGAGCTCGCAACTGAACCCCCAACGTACTGGAGGCCAAGATGTCGGCATAAAGATCCGCCCTCGCCTCCACCAGGCGCTGCTCCGAATAACGCCGGTGGTCGAACGCATCGTGGCATTCCGACCGTCACGTGGGCCAGTGCCAAGCAAACCCTATCCGAGCGCGGAAGTAGCTGCTGCAGAAACCTTTGCGTCCTAATCGGCAGGCGCGTGCTCTCTCCACGCGAAACAGTGGCCGGCCAGCTTGTATCCCGTGTATGAGCGCTGCCAACGACGCCAGAGACACGCGCTCGGAGTGTGCAGGCGCGACGGGGGGGGGGGGGGGGGGGGGGGGGTCACCGATGAATTTACAACGGTGTGGAGTCGCAAGGGTTGATCTTCCAACGTCTAGCTCTGCCCCCCATAGAGACTTGAGGTTTGCCCAGTGTGCGTGCTGTGTGACGCGACGACCCGATATTTGTCTGTACAACGGTGCAGTCTGTCATCGACAAAAATATTCGCCAGATATACCAATCTGTATCCACGTGGACCGTCCTGTAAGGGGGAACTAGACTGATTAGAAGCACGGCACACCAAATCACCGGCACCAGTATATGAATGCCCTCCCCCATCGGAAAAGTAAGCACACCTTGGGTGCATCACGCCCCCCCGGAATTAGCAGCGGCCAAGGGCTGTCGGAATATCACGAACCATCAGGATGTCAAGTGAACAGCCTTAGCGGTAGCCACTTTATCAGCACACCGATCTGATTTCCGCGCCGGAACCGTTCATCTGCACGTTTCTCGTGTTTCCAGAGGAAATAAGCCAGAAACGAAGGATAAAGTAGCTAAATATAAAATGGGTAACCGTAGATCGTGGAAGCCCGAATCATGAGTTGTACCATGTGGCAGGTTGGAAATGTTCGTGCAGTACATCGACCGCCAACGTTCGCAGAACACCCGGCTATCGTCAGTGCGGAACTATGTCCCCCTCGTGTTTGTTGGGGGGTCAATGCCGCATGTGTGACGGTGGGCAATGGTAAGGGTGGGTGTCCCCACCTCTGCCTCCTGCATTCCCACCGTGGGCGTGCCCTCATCTGGGCAACGTAGGTGCGGAGACAAGATAACAAACTTATGCAACGAAAAGTTGAAATATGAGCTGAGACGTGGCCTCGTCGTAGCTCCCCCTCGAGCAGTACTGCCCCCCAATCTTGGCAGCGAGCCCGTCCCCCACTGTCTCCACAGCAGGCAACTCATCGGCGGTCGTACACCGATGTGTTTTCATCGTGTACTCCCCCTAAAAAACAATATAAAAATAACAAAAAAATCAATGACGGAGAGGGATGGCACCCCCTCGAGCGGTTGTGCCCGCCGTCTCCACAGCGAGCCTGCCCCCCCATTGTCTCCACAGCGGGCAACTCCTTGGCGGTCGTGCATTTATATGTTTTCCTGCCTTCCTGGCAAGGTCGAGCATGCGGGGGACAACGTCACCCTCGGGCAGTTGTGCCCGCTGTCTCCACAGCGGACCTGCCCCCCCCCCGCTGTCTCCACAGCTGGGGAACTCACTGTTCGTTTACATCGATATGTTTTCGTCGAGTATTCGCCCAAACCAAATGTGGGCAGTTCTGCCCGCTGTCTCCACAGCGTACCGCCCCCCCCCCAGCTGTCTCCACAGCGGGGAACTCATTGATGGTCATACATCGGAGTGTTTACATCGGGTAATCGACAAAACCAAATATGGGCAGTTGTGCTCGCTGTCTCCACAGCAGACCTGCTCCCTCCCCGTTGTCTCCACAACGGGGAGCTCATTGATGGTCGTACCTGATGGTGAAAAATGTATATACACCCCCCCCCTCCCGCGCCCCCTTTGCAACACACACGCGGGTGTATTTTCTCCCGCCCAGCCCCTGGGCGGATAATTCAGAACACATGGGCGTCAAGCCAAGCATCCCGACCAACAAACCAACGTGGAGAAGGTGGGGGGGCGTCGCAGCGCTGTGCCCCCCCCCCCCCCCCCCCCCCCCCTCTGCTCGCAACTCCTTATTTGAGATAATTGCTTCTGCGTAGGCCGCCGCCCTGTCCAAAACGTGCTTATCAGACGGGGCGCACGACTCACGCCGAACGGCATGGGCCGTGCGTCCCGTGGCAAGGGATACTCCCCCTGCCCAACACAAATTCTGGAAACAGGGCCAACAGCAGCAGGGAATTTACCTCGCAGGCGTTGCGTATAAGAATGTCTTTCTCGATCAGTGTCGATGTAATTCGCTCGGTTATCCCCATTATTCGAGCTGCGTGAAGATATAGAGTTTTCCTTTTTACTATTATTATTATTATTATTGTTTTTTTGTATATTTATTTTATTCTTGGTTGGGGGTTCCCCCCCCCAAACAGTCGCGCACCGGCCCCAACGTGTGTAGCCGTTGGTTTCGGTTTATAGATGTAGGGTGCCCTTCCCGCGGTCGCAGTGAGCCGTATCTCGGTACCCTAGTTTAACGTGACGTGGGGCACCCGACTACTCGTCGGGTGCCGCGATTTTGTATTTCTCTCTGCGGTGCTACCGGTGCCGGGTACTTTTTTGCTATTTCTTGGAAATTGAACGCACGTACCCAGTATAATACGGAATCCGGCACGTAACCAACGGGTTTTTTTTTTTTTTTTTTTTTTTTACGGATCCGTGAATCTAGGCTACAAGCCCTTCCTGCTCTTCCTTCTTTTCTCTTTATTTCTTCGTTTTTTTTTTTTTACTCTCTTCTTGCCTACCCATGTGGTCGTGCCGGAATATTTTCCTCGTGTGTTTCCACCTGGGTAAGCCCTCCCTGTCTCCAAAGCGAGCCGGCCCCTTGCTGTCGCCACAGCCGGCCAACACCGTGTCGGTCGTGCGTCGATATGTTGTACTCGCACACAGCATTATAGCGGTCAATACCTTCCATGTTTCCACGAGTCTCAGGCCAAGAATTTGTAACAGGACTGTGTCTCCACAGCCAACAACACCGTGTCGGTCGTGCATCGACATGTTTTCATCGCACAGCAGCAGTTTTCTTGCTCCACAGCGCACCGACTTGAATCATTATTTTTATCGCGGCCACTACCTTGCATGTTTTCATGAGTCTCAGGCCAAGAACTTGTACCAGGACTGTGTCTCCACAGCCAACAACCCCGTGTCGGTCGTGCGTCCACATGTTTCCATCATCGCACACGGCAGTTCTGTCTCCACAGCGCTCCGACTCTAATTATTACTATAGCAGTCCATACTCCGGCATGTTTCCATGAGTATCATGCCCAGCGATTGTAAAAACAAACTGTGTTTCCACTGCAAACAACACCGGGTCGGTCGTGCGTCGATATGTTTGCATCGCACACAGCAGTACTGTCTCCACCGCGCACCGACCCAAACTATATTATAGCGGCCAATACTTCGTCATGTTTCCAAGAGTATCAGGCCCAGCGCTTGTAACAAGACCGTGTCTCCACAGCAGTAAACAACCCCGTGTCGGTCGTGCGTCAACATGTTTTCATCGCACACAGCAGTACTGTCTCCACAGCACGCCGACTCAAATTACTACCAGGTATGATGATATCAATAATTATTATTATTAGAGCGGCCAGTACCTTGCCTGTTTCCCTGGGTCTCAGCCCCAGAGCTTGTAACCAGACTGCGTCTCCACAGCAAGCAACGCCGTGTCGGTCGTGCGTCGATATCTTTTCATCGCACACAGCGGAACTGTCTCCACAGCGCACCAACTCAAATTATTATAGCGGCCGATATTTCGTCATATTCCCAAGTCCATGGGTCTTAGCCCCAGAGCTTGTAACCAGACTGTGTCTCCACAGCAAGCAACACCGTGTCGGTCGTGCGTCGATATGTTTTCATCGCACACAGCAGTACTGTCTCCACAGCACGCCGACTCAAATTACTATTACGGGGGACCATAGTTAATAGGACCTAATATTGTTAGTAAAAGAAGGTTAAATATATACCTGGTAGGTTTTTTTTTTTTATGTACACCATAGGTCCTATTAACTATGGTCCCCCGTAATATGATGACATGAATAATTATTATTATTAGAGCGGCCAGTACCTTGCATGAACCCATGGGTCTCCGCCCCAGAGCTTGTAACTACACTCTGTGTCTCCACCGCAAGCAACACCGTGTCGGTCGTGCGTCGATATGTTTTCATCGCACACAGCAGAACTGTCTCCACAGCGCACCAACTCAAATTATTATAGCGGCCGATACTTCGTCATATTTCCAAGAGTATCAGGCCCAGAGCTTGCAGCCGGACTGTGTCTCCACACACAGCAAGCAACCCCGTGTCGGTCGTGCGTCAACATGTTTTTGTTTTCTTCTTAATTGTCGCCCACAGTAGCGGTACCATCTCCATTGTTGTGCACCGACTCAATTTAGTCTACAGCCACATCATATTTGGTACATGTAGCATTTCGTCTCGTTTTCGTCCATTTCCTTGTACCCCGGGGCTGATTATACAGTGCCCCTCGCATTCCTGTTTTATCACGTTTATGGAAACCCCCGTTCACGCGTATACGAAACAATTTGCTCTCCTTTTCGTCCCTTTTCTTGTACCCCGGGCTGATTATACAGTGCCCATCGCATTCCTGTGTTATCACGTTTATGAAAACCCCGACCGGTCTGTGCTGCTGTGCTGCGTGTTATTTTCTACTCCGGAGTATTATCATTATTATTAGTCTCATTATTTTTATAGCGGCCTATAGTCCGGCATGGTTCCATGAGTATCATGCCCAGAGCTAGTAACGAGGCTGCGTCTCCACAGCAAACAACACCGTGTCGGTCTTGCGACGGCATGTTTCCATCGCATACAGCAGTGTACTGCTGACTCCACCGACTCAAATTATACTACCAACAGTAGTGGCCATTACTTCGAAATGTTTCCATGAGTATCATGCCCAGAACTTGTGCTTGCCTTCTCGGTCGCGTGAAAAAGGGGGCTGACTGTACACAGCAGTATACAAGCGTCCTGGGACCTCCCCAAACCTGCCTGCCTGGGTGATCCGGTGGTCTGGGGTGTATGTTGTGGGATGTGCGCATAGATCAATACCTACCAGGTAACAGGTATCAGTATGCGTTTTTTTTCGTTTTTTTTTTGCTCTCTCTCGTACACTGGCGCGCTCGTTGTCTCCACCACGCGTCCTCCCTCTGCCGCCTTCAGGAATGTATCATAGCGTCTTTTCGATGTGCATGTATGCACCTCGAGACAAAGACCCGCGTCGCGCTGCTTCCCACCCGTACAGCCACGTCTATGCTCGTGCTCTCGTGTGAGCGGGTGCCCCAACCCGTACGGGTTCTTTCTTCTCTAAACGGGCCGCCTCCCGTTACTGGGACGCGGTCGCCGCTCCCACTCATCGTTTCTTCGCCTATCGTTAGATAGCACTTTATCGTCAGTCGACAATCACTACACATGACATACCGTGTGTTTTGTTTTTTTGGAACTCGCTGAATCCAGTCCTCGCAGCAAATCCCCCCCGATCACCAAAGTCGCGTCAGCTCGCCCCCGCCCTCAGTACGTGGTCCCAGCCGGGCCGGAGTGGAGACGGGAGGAAAGGCACTAATTCCTGGCTTGGATCGACATACCAGTGATTACCTCATAAGGCACTAATTCCTGGCTTGGATCGACATACCAGCGATTACCTCACGTCTGCCCGTGCTCGTCACAGGACCTCGTGCTTGCTCGTGCCCGGCGTGGGGATGCTGACCTACGCTCGGTGCTTTGCTTCGAAGGACTGCGTGCGAGGCCTTCCCTTCCAACCAAACTTGCTCTATCCCAGTTCCCGATACAGACATGCCACATTCTCTCTACCAATAAACCCTGCTTTGTCCGTTACTTCGTTTGCGGAGGCCGTTACCTCGTCTACGGACAAACCTACCCTCTGAGGAGGTTAGCGGAGCACAGCAGTGACCACCACGATGTATGTCGTGAGGTGCCCGAGGAAGGATTCGATGAGGACTATGATCCATTGGGTGCCAAGTTTGGAGCGACATCTTTGCCCGCGTTTCACCAACTTGTTGAGCACGTGCAGCTAACCGCTGTCGTGAAAGTAGTGTTCCGGTACGAAGAAGAAAGCGCGCACATCGTCGTTGTCGGGCCTGACGGCTTTCAGCTATGCACTTGCTTGCAGGTGCTGCGTTGTGGCTTGCCATGCAGGCACGTATTGGTTGCGCTCTTCACGCGGCTGCAACGCGCCGTAGAGTTCAGTGGCGATTGTATCCACCCCCGTTGGCGATCGTTTGGTGACGAGTGGAGTATCCACAAGGCGGACCTAAGCGTGGTCGACGGGCATGAACGAGGGACGTACGATGGGGGCTTCACTGACGATGACAACCATGTCAAGCGCAGCGCCCTAGGTGCGGTCATCAAAGGGAAGCTGAGCGCTGACATGATGGAGACATGCGTTGCCGCCGTCAGGAGTGTTATCGACCACTTCGACCAAAACCGCCCGAATTACTACAATGCAGGGATGGAAGTAGCGGCGAGGTTCGCGCGGGATGTGCAAGCTTTTGGGCGGGGCCCCCTACCCTCTAGCGACCCTGACAATATCTCAGATATACTCAATCCGCCCAATTCGTCTGTGAAATAAATGTAAGAAGGAGAGGAGGCATGTAGACTGCACGGAGCTACGCTCGTCGAGGAAGAGACCCAAAGCGACGTAGGTGGGCACCAAGAGCGAGAAGACCGAGTGAGATGAGCGTAGGATTCGACACAGGAAGGAGGTGCTGAACCTTTCTGGCGATAAAAATGCACATGTGTACGGTAGCGCGGGGGGGGGGGGTACTCGATAGGAGAGATGTACTCCATCTTATGCGTGGCCGTAGTCGCATGACCATAGACCCTCGCATCCCTACAATGCCGAGACGGAGCATGTCGGGTTTTCACCGACCACGCAGACATTGCTTGCACCAAGCGCGAAGCGCCGTGCGGGGGGGGGGGGGGAGTGTTCTCATTAATTATCATGCATGGCCGTGGTCGTATGACCATAGACCCTCGCATCCCTACAATGCCGGGACGGAGGACGTCGGCTTTTTACCGACCAGGCAGACATCGTTTGCAAAACCTGACAGCTGTGGAACTCAGAGGATGTACAGATACACGGTATATACTTTCTGAAGATGTTGCGCAGTAGGCCGGAAGTGGTCCAGTCCTGCAGGCCTGATGCTCGCCCTGCTTATTTGTTGCACGTGCGGTGGGTGGTCGTTCGCGCACCATGGCGTCTGCTCTTCTTGCTTTACGACAATATGAGGTACCAGCATGTTATCATCAAAGCAGCAGTTTGTATTATATTACTAATAGCGTCAATCGCAAAAAAGTCACGGAGAAACAGGAAACAGATGAATACATTATCACCCGAATCGTGAGGCCAGGGCGGGTAGGAAGCTACTGTATGTGTTCTTGATATCGCTCTTCTGCACACATTTCCGCTAAAGAAATTGTGAGCACAAACCAGCAGTAGTAGTAGTATGAATAGGAGCATACTTCTGTACGTACTTTCACTTATTGCCTCCATTTCCACGTCCCTCTGGTGACTGCCCATGACCTGCCTAAGGGGAGAATCTATATAGTTCAGGATGCACGTAGATTTCGCCGGTAGTGGAAGGAGAGCTATGGGCTACAGATAGATACATAAACAGTGCACTATTAATAGGCCATGATCTGTCCTGCGAGAAAGTAAGGATGATACGAGTACGAGTGAGAGTATCATACTCTAACGAACCACGTCGACGTACTATCACGGATCTACATAGTTCAGGATGTACGTAGATTTCGCCGGGAGTGGAAGGAGAGCTATGGGCTACAGATAGATACATAAACAATGCACTATTAATAGGCCATGATCTGTCCTGCGAGAAAGGAAGGATGATACGAGTACGAGTGAGAGTATCATACTCTAACGAACCACGTCGACGTAGTATCACGGAGCAGTGGTAGTGTAAGATACCACCAGTGACGATAGTTACTGCTGCTGCTGCTGCTGTATGTGACCTGGTGCCGTGCCTGCTGTACAGCAGTAGCGCACCGGATGAAATGCTTGGGAGAAGTCGACATTGTATGTATCAGGTTTTATAGTTACACACAGAAGGCCTTCCTTTGGGGTACGTGTAGTTTTAAAAGTACCCCGTTGAGGTACTTTTAATGCACGTACCCCATGGGGTACTTATACCAGGTCCCCTAGTGGGGATCTTGCGGACACAAACGAAATGCACTACGAGTACTGTAGAAACCCTATGGCTTATTTGGGGTACTTTTAATCCACGTACCCCATGGGGTACTTGTACCAGGTCCCCATTTAACGCAGTGAGTTGGCGGTTCTCCCGCCCCCGCCCCCGCCTCCAGCTGATACGAGCTCCTCCCATCCGCGAATGGGGGGCCCTGATGTTCGGCTCCGGGAAAAAATTGGTTGTTGTGCGGCGGCGACGGGGCATGATGCATGGGATTGGCCTGCTCGCGGTTCCTAAACAAGTCGACACCCTGGCCCCTGCCTGGCGTGTAACCACCTGTACCCGACGTGGAATTCCCGCTACCCGACCGCATGTGGGCTGGTGGGCCAACCCCTGCTACTGTGAACTGCACTCTCCTACTCGTACCCTCTCGCGGATCCTGCTCGTCCCTACCCGTACCGATATTCGCCAGTGTGTTCCCCCGCACTCTACCGTCATTGTTGCCCGAGAACTGCTTGTCCACTGCGCTACCAGCCGCCCCGCCTCCTTGGGTCGACCCCCGTCTTGGACCCGGGCCACCCGCCAGATTGTCTTGCTCTTCGTCCTGCTGTTGGGTCTCCGTAAGGCGTCCCTCCATCCTTGTGCACAAAATCAAATTGACGACTCCCTAAAAAACAAATTGACGACTCCCTGACGTCCCTAGCCTGGTTCTGTTCAGCTCGTGCAGGGCCTCGCCCGTTAGCTATATCCCCTGGTTACTACGCTGCCCGACGACTCCCTTCTTCACCCGACTCAACAGTTGAGTCGGGTGAAGAAGGGAGTCGTCGGGCAGCGTAGTAACCAGGGGATATAGCTAACGGGCAAGGCCCTGCACGAGCTGAACAGAACCAGGCTAGGGACGTCAGGGAGTCGTCAATTTGTTTTTTAGGGAGTCGTCAATTTGATTTTGTGCACAAGGATGGAGGGACGCCTTACGGAGACCCAACAGCAGGACGAAGAGCAAGACAATCTGGCGGGTGGCCCGGGTCCAAGACGGGGGTCGACCCAAGGAAGCGGGGCGGCTGGTAGCGCAGTGGACAAGCAGTTCTCGGGCAACAATGACGGTAGAGTGCGGGGGAACACACTGGCGAATATCGGTACGGGTAGGGACGAGCAGGATCCGCGAGAGGGTACGAGTAGGAGAGTGCAGTTCACAGTAGCAGGGGTTGGCCCACCAGCCCACATGCGGTCGGGTAGGGGGAATTCCACGTCGGGTAGAGGTGGTTACACGCCAGGCAGGGGCCAGGGTGTCGACTCGTTTAGGAACCGCGAGCAGGCCAATCCCATGCATCATGCCCCGTCGCCGCCGCACAACAACCAATTTTTTCCCGGAGCCGAACATCAGGGCCCCCCATTCGCGGATGGGAGGAGCTCGTATCAGCTGGAGGCGGGGGCGGGGGCGGGGAGAACCGCCAACTCACTGCGTTAAATGGGGACCTGGTATAAGTACCCCATGAGGTACGTGGATTAAAAGTACCCCAAATAAGCCATAGGGTTTCTACAGTACTCGTAGTGCATTTCGTTTGTGTCCGCAAGATGCAAGATCCCCACTTGCCTTTCGACTCATCCGTTCCTCCCCGGCCAGCTTCCCCTCGCCAGCACCGCAGAGCAAGCGAAACGGCCAACACTCCCAGCCACGCAAGCAGCAGCCAGAAGCAAACGCACAAACTCTGCATCTGCGGGCACTACAGGCAACCAGAGAGGTAAAGAGAGAGAGGCTTCAGAGGTTGGAGCCAGCAAGCCTGGTCGGGAAGTGTTCTGCTGTGTTGCAAGCGCCAAGCTACCGTAACGGGCAAATGAACACCCCCCAACAGCAATAGAAGGTTAGCAGTTCCCGTCTAAGTGCTGCTGCAGTTGCAATACCTCGACGAGGCAGCTTATTCCGGGTTATGACCTGGCACAACAGAGCAGGTACAACCAACTTGTTGTGCCGGGCTGACCGGTCTCTTTTTTTAAAATTTGAATTTTGAAATTCGAGTGTTACAAGGGCTCCGCTTCGCGGGCGGCCAACGCCGCCCGCTGCGCTTGCAGAAGGAAGTTAGTGGGGGCACGTCAAACGGAATGATGAAGGAGGTACATGCTTGTGCGAATCTGGCGACTTCAAAATGCCAATAGCTCCATCATGCGATATTGTGCAGGGCTGATTGCGCTTTGCTGACAAAGGGCAGCAAGGATGGTGTTCAATATTTTCATTATTACTGCGTATTATTTGTGAAAGGGAAACAAAAGTAAGTTCGTATTAATTGTGTACAAACACCAGCGGGTTGTGGTAAACCGGTGATACGTACTAGTTGCATACTGGTACTTCTACTGCAGAGGGCATGTGCTTAGGATGAGGGCTCATAATTATATGCCATTAATAACATCAAATACCTTGTACTGGTATACGTAGAGCGGCATGTAGGCGTTTCGCGTAGCCGGGTTCCGAATCAGAATGGGAAAAGGTCAGACGTAAAGCGAGCTACGGTCAGCATAAATCAAGCAGTAATGTAGGGGCCTGATCAGGCGTATCTCGACTCGTGATAGTTGACACTAATGGTGGTTTTCGTCGTGCATGAGTCCTTACACACTTGACGCATTGATTCGAGGTAGTGTCGGCATTCACGATTCTTAGCAACAATACAACGCACGGTGTTTTTGGTTGGTCATCAAGAACCACCGGTGCTTCGTGTGAACGACAGGAACGGGACGACAACAGCATCATGACTGGACTTAAGAAGAACATTTCAACTCGGAAGCAAAACAGCAAGCGAACGCATCAACGCAGGGACAAGAAGACAAAGATTAGCGAGACGGGCAAGGTAAGAAGAAGGCCGTCGTCTTTCTCGTAGCAACGTCGCAGTAAGGTACGGAATAGCGCCAACCATCGGCACACCGGGCGTTGCGATGTAACGTTCCGTTAAAGGTTGGTTGCCTCTCCGTACTACCGTCGGGGCCAGCATCCGCCGGAGCAATCGTTCGAGCCATCGGCATCGTGAACATGCCGCATTTGTCGCCCAATGCGGACTTTCCTCTAAGATATTTGCCGTCCTTCCCACGCCCTCCATTGTTGTGGCAAGGTGATGTACCATACGACCGTGGCGAAAAAACGGAGGAGCTGGAAGGCATGCTGAGGAAACTCATCTACCCGCTAAACACTCGAGGTGGTGCCTCCAACCAGACCGCTATCTCCAAGCATCAGCTCTCTAACTTCTGCACGGAGGAATGCACGGTACTGAACGTGTTTGACTGCCCCGTGGGCGAGCTTCCGGTCGTGCCGGACCATGTGGAGGAAGAGGCAGGTCGCGTCTATTTTTATGGGGTTGTGGACCCGTTGTTTTGTGCGAGTACGCTCTACTGGTATACTAGATTAGCAACTCCTTGCGCAGCAATACGGCCACCTTGTTATTCAGGATAACACCTGTCTGACGAACAAGTGAGTCTCGTTAGTGGAAACCACAACGCCTTTCGATCGCCCACGGTGCGCCAGACTTTGACAACTGCTTTGCATATATGTGTTGACAGTTCCGCAGTTAGTTGTGGTATCGTCGAAACCGTCCGTCGTGTTTCCAACGTGTTCCTGCGTTCTTTTTCTGGACAGGTATGACCTGAAACTGATGTTGTTGATCGGTGTTGATTCCGAGAACAAGTCTGTAGTTTTGGCCCAAGGTTTCTTCTCGGACGAGCAGACGACCTCGTTCGCGTACGCCTTGAAGCATTTTGTCGCCATTTGTGGTGGGCACCCTGTGGTGAGTTGCATATGAACGGCCAGTCACTGTGCAGTTCAACGTTCAATTACCACGAACGATGTATTGAGCGCGACGATAGCTAAAGGGGTGCGGATTCAAATATTGTCGACTGGAGGGTTGGCCATTTACTTCGTGAAGCGACAGGCGCTCTTCATGTCGCGGGTGCTTACCATTGCCGCAGTGAAACTTGGTGATGGGTTGCTCTGCTTGCCTCCAGTTAGTTATAGTCGATCGAACATGTAATGCTACCGCCTATTTTGTGCTCGCGTGTTACGCCCATACGGGCTAAGCCCTAACGTGTTGTAGTGTATTCCCTCCCACCGTGAAGGTTATTATTACGGACGCCGACGCTGCCATGACAAGCGCGGTTGCGGAGCATCTTCCCAACACCGTGCACATGCATTGCCTTTGGCACTTGATGAAAAATGTCAAGAAGAAGTGCCAAGGCGCGCTCGGGCAAAGGACTTCACACCTACAAGGCTTGATACATGCTTGCGCATATGCTACGTCGGAGAATGTGAGTGGCACGGTCGAAATTGTAAGGACCGGTGACCACGTTTCGCTGTGGGTTTGCTCCGCGGTGGTTGCGCTAGTGTTTTGTAATGGAGTGTCCAATACCTGGTGCATTTAAGGTCACCTTACCAGCGTTTGCCGTGGGTTTCTGTCGCCGTGTCGCTCGTCCACGGGTTGCAGGCCTTTGACGGGATGTGGGCGAAAATAATGGAAATGGTCAAGGACTCGGCGTGCGAAGCGTACCTCAGCGGCTACCTGTTCGGGTGAGTCAGACCATCAGACGGGTACGTACACGATAATGATTTTCATTTTCTTGTCGGAAACAAAACCTTAATGCCTTGCTCGACAGAACCATAACATCATCTCATGGTTCAATCGTTGTATATACAGGCAACGGAAGCACTGGGCCCGCTGCTACCACCCGACCGCCATGACCCTGAACATGACAGCGTCATCGAGGGTGGAGGGAATCTTTGGTGTGCTAAAAACACGCCACGTCATCAACAGGAAATCCACCCTGAACTGGGTGAAGGAGGAGCTGGCCAGACGAACAAGGGCCATTGCTGTGGAATCCCTCGCGTGAGTTTGAACCAAGGGCAATGCGGCGAGGGTGGGCGGCGCCAATGTTTCATGTAAAATCCTGTACATCATCTATGACATGCTTTCTATTCCGCGACCTAGTGTCTTTTCGTTTCAGGGCGATCCGGAAATAAACGGCCAGTTAGTTGACTTGAGTTCAACCGCTCATGTTCTTTTTCTTTGGTGGTACATGTAGTCAACAGTTGGCAAAAACAGTTGGCAAAAAGACGGCAGGAGACCTCTTTTGAGGAGAAAAGTCTAGTATCCTTGACGAACAGTAAATTGGTCCTCTAGAAGTTGGTCAGTTCGCGATGGATTGCTGACCTTGACACTAGGCCCAGTTACGGGGGGTATATTTCGACACGTCAAGTCTTACACCATGTCTTCGGTTCTGCATGCTCACCTGAACGGCCCTCGACTATCCTGCCCACAATGACGGAAACGACCGCAAAAACGTGCCGCGAAGGCCCCCGCCGTCAGCATCAAGGACCTGGAGGACAAAGTGCTCAAGTCATTCGAGCCTATGCTGCAGGAACTCGGAAGAGTCAAGGTCAGCCACTACGCTCATAAGATGAGGAGACAACGGTATAACGTACCGGTATCCCTTCCTGGACAGTGATGGTGATGAGAACCTCCTACAGTAGTATATTCTCATTCTGAAATATGTTTATAACCGTGAGCAGATTGCACCTCTCTCCCCTGGACCCAGTGTGAAATGTGGTTACATTACACTATTTATACCTGCTAGACCACTCAGTCAGCGCTGACAGAGTGCTATTAGAGTGGCCTAGAAGGTGGTGCTATATAACCAAACACTGTCTATCGCTTCCACAGTTTGAGTAATCGTCAATGCTCGTTTTCATCTACCCTTGTGCAGAAAATGCTGGCGGAATTACGGACGAGCACCCTGTACGATACAGACGCCTTGGCAGAGGGGAATGGTGCCACCGACTATCTGAGGAGGTTAGCGGAGCACAGCAGTGACCACCACGATGTATGTCGTGAGGTGCCCGAGGAAGGATTCGATGAGGACTATGATCCATTGGGTGCCAAGTTTGGAGCGACATCTTTGCCCGCGTTTCACCAACTTGTTGAGCACGTGCAGCTAACCGCTGTCGTGAAAGTAGTGTTCCGGTACGAAGAAGAAAGCGCGCACATCGTCGTTGTCGGGCCTGACGGCTTTCAGCTATGCACTTGCTTGCAGGTGCTGCGTTGTGGCTTGCCATGCAGGCACGTATTGGTTGCGCTCTTCACGCGGCTGCAACGCGCCGTAGAGTTCAGTGGCGATTGTATCCACCCCCGTTGGCGATCGTTTGGTGACGAGTGGAGTATCCACAAGGCGGACCTAAGCGTGGTCGACGGGCATGAACGAGGGACGTACGATGGGGGCTTCACTGACGATGACAACCATGTCAAGCGCAGCGCCCTAGGTGCGGTCATCAAAGGGAAGCTGAGCGCTGACATGATGGAGACATGCGTTGCCGCCGTCAGGAGTGTTATCGACCACTTCGACCAAAACCGCCCGAATTACTACAATGCAGGGATGGAAGTAGCGGCGAGGTTCGCGCGGGATGTGCAAGCTTTTGGGCGGGGCCCCCTACCCTCTAGCGACCCTGACAATATCTCAGATATACTCAATCCGCCCAATTCGTCTGTGAAATAAATGTAAGAAGGAGAGGAGGCATGTAGACTGCACGGAGCTACGCTCGTCGAGGAAGAGACCCAAAGCGACGTAGGTGGGCACCAAGAGCGAGAAGACCGAGTGAGATGAGCGTAGGATTCGACACAGGAAGGAGGTGCTGAACCTTTCTGGCGATAAAAATGCACATGTGTACGGTAGCGCGGGGGGGGGGGGGTACTCGATAGGAGAGATGTACTCCATCTTATGCGTGGCCGTAGTCGCATGACCATAGACCCTCGCATCCCTACAATGCCGAGACGGAGCATGTCGGGTTTTCACCGACCACGCAGACATTGCTTGCACCAAGCGCGAAGCGCCGTGCGGGGGGGGGGGGGGGAGTGTTCTCATTAATTATCATGCATGGCCGTGGTCGTATGACCATAGACCCTCGCATCCCTACAATGCCGGGACGGAGGACGTCGGCTTTTTACCGACCAGGCAGACATCGTTTGCAAAATCTGACAGCTGTGGAACTCAGAGGATGTACAGATACACGGTATATACTTTCTGAAGATGTTGCGCAGTAGGCCGGAAGTGGTCCAGTCCTGCAGGCCTGATGCTCGCCCTGCTTATTTGTTGCACGTGCGGTGGGTGGTCGTTCGCGCACCATGGCGTCTGCTCTTCTTGCTTTACGACAATATGAGGTACCAGCATGTTATCATCAAAGCAGCAGTTTGTATTATATTACTAATAGCGTCAATCGCAAAAAAGTCACGGAGAAACAGGAAACAGATGAATACATTATCACCCGAATCGTGAGGCCAGGGCGGGTAGCAAGCTACTGCTGTATGTGTTCTTGATATCGCTCTTCTGCACACATTTCCGCTAAAAAAAATGTGAGCACAAACCAGCAGTAGTAGTAGTATGAATAGGAGCATACTTCTGTACGTACTTTCACTTATTGCCTCCATTTCTACGTCTCTCTGGTGACTGCCCATGACCTGCCTAAGGGGAGAATCTATATAGTTCAGGATGCACGTAGATTTCGCCGGTAGTGGAAGGAGAGCTATGGGCTACAGATAGATACATAAACAGTGCACTATTAATAGGCCATGATCTGTCCTGCGAGAAAGTAAGGATGATACGAGTACGAGTGAGAGTATCATACTCTAACGAACCACGTCGACGTACTATCACGGATCTACATAGTTCAGGATGTACGTAGATTTCGCCGGGAGTGGAAGGAGAGCTATGGGCTACAGATAGATACATAAACAATGCACTATTAATAGGCCATGATCTGTCCTGCGAGAAAGGAAGGATGATACGAGTACGAGTGAGAGTATCATACTCTAACGAACCACGTCGACGTAGTATCACGGAGCAGTGGTAGTGTAAGATACCACCAGTGACGATAGTTACTGCTGCTGCTGCTGCTGTATGTGACCTGGTGCCGTGCCTGCTGTACAGCAGTAGCGCACCGGATGAAATGCTTGGGAGAAGTCGACATTGTATGTATCAGGTTTTATAGTTACACACAGAAGGCCTTCCTTTGGGGTACGTGTAGTTTTAAAAGTACCCCGTTGAGGTACTTTTAATGCACGTACCCCATGGGGTATACTTATACCAGGTCCCATAGTGGGGATCTTGCATCTTGCGGACACAAACGAAATGCACTACGAGTACTGTAGAAACCCTATGGCTATTTGGGGTACTTTTAATCCACGTACCCCATGGGGTACTTGTACCAGGTCCGCAGTGAGTTGGCGCTTCTCCCGCCCCCGCCCCCGCCTCCAGCTGATACGAGCTCCTCCCATCCGCGAATGGGGGGCCCTGATGTTCGGCTCCGGGAAAAAATTGGTTGTTGTGCGGCGGCGACGTGGCATGATGCATGGGATTGGCCTGCTCGCGGTTCCTAAACAAGTCGACACCCTGGCCCCTGCCTGGCGTGTAACCACCTCTACCCGACGTGGAATTCCCCCTACCCGACCGCATGTGGGCTGGTGGGCCAACCCCTGCTACTGTGAACTGCACTCTCCTACTCGTACCCTCTCGCGGATCCTGCTCGTCCCTACCCGTACCGATATTCGCCAGTGTGTTCCCCCGCACTCTACCGTCATTGTTGCCCGAGAACTGCTCGTCCACTGCGCTACCAGCCGCCCCGCTTCCTTGGGTCGACCCCCGTCTTTGACCCGGGCCACCCGCCAGATTGTCTTGCTCTTCGTCCTGCTGTTGGGTCTCCGTAAGGCGTCCCTCCATCCTTGTGCACAAAATCAAATTGACGACTCCCTAAAAAACAAATTGACGACTCCCTGACGTCCCTAGCCTGGTTCTCTTCAGCTCGTGCAGGGCCTTGCCCGTTAGCTATATCCCCTGGTTACTACGCTGCCCGACGACTCCCTTCTTCACCCGACTCAACAGTTGAGTCGGGTGAAGAAGGGAGTCGTCGGGCAGCGTAGTAACCAGGGGATATAGCTAACGGGCGAGGCCCTGCACGAACTGAAGAGAACCGGGCTAAGGGACGTCAGGGAGTCGTCAATTTGTTTTTTAGGGAGTCGTCAATTTGATTTTGTGCACAAGGATGGAGGGACGCCTTACGGAGACCCAACAGCAGGACGAAGAGCAAGACAATCTGGCGGGTGGCCCGGGTCCAAGACGGGGGTCGACCCAAGGAAGCGAGGCGGCTGGTAGCGCAATGGACGAGCAGTTCTCGGGCAACAATGACGGTAGAGTGCGGGGGAACACACTGGCGAATATCGGTACGGGTAGGGACGAGCAGGATCCGCGAGAGGGTACGAGTAGGAGAGTGCAGTTCACAGTAGCAGGGGTTGGCCCACCAGCCCACATGCGGTCGGGTAGGGGGAATTCCACGTCGGGTAGAGGTGGTTACACGCCAGGCAGGGGCCAGGGTGTCGACTCGTTTAGGAACCGCGAGCAGGCCAATCCCATGCATCATGCCCCGTCGCCGCCGCACAACAACCAATTTTTTCCCGGAGCCGAACATCAGGGCCCCCCATTCGCGGATGGGAGGAGCTCGTATCAGCTGGAGGCGGGGGGGGGGGCGGGGAGAACCGCCAACTCACTGCGTTAAATGGGGACCTGGTATAAGTACCCCATGGGGTACGTGGATTAAAAGTACCCCAAATAAGCCATAGGGTTTCTACTAGTACTCGTAGTGCATTTCGTTTGTGTCCGCAAGATGCAAGATCCCCACTTGCCTTTCGACTCATCCGTTCCTCCCCGGCCAGCTTCCCCTCGCCAGCACCGCAGAGCAAGCGAAACGGCCAACACTCCCAGCCACGCAAGCAGCAGCCAGAAGCAAACGCACAAACTCTCCATCTGCGGGCACTACAGGCAACCAGAGAGGTAAAGAGAGAGAGGCTTCAGAGGTTGGAGCCAGCAAGCCTGGTCGGGAAGTGTTCTGCTGTGTTGCAAGCGCCAAGCTACCGTAACGGGCAAATGAACACCCCCCAACAGCAATAGAAGGTTAGCAGTTCCCGTCTAAGTGCTGCTGCATTTGCAATAACTCGACGAGGCAGCTTATTCCGGGTTATGACCTGGCACAACAGAGCAGGTACAACCAACTTGTTGTGCCGGGCTGACCGGTCTCTTTTTTTAAAATTTGAATTTTGAAATTCGAGTGTTACAAGGGCTCCGCTTCGCGGGCGGCCAACGCCGCCCGCTGCGCTTGCAAAAGGAAGTTAGTGGGGGCACGTCAAACGGAATGGTGAAGGAGGTACATGCTTGTGCGAATCTGGCGACTTCAAAATGCCAATAGCTCCATCATGCGATATTGTGCAGGGCTGATTGCGCTTTGCTGACAAAGGGCAGCAAGGATGGTGTACAATATTTTCATTATTACTGCGTATTATTTGTGAAAGGGAAACTAAAACAAGTTCGTATTAATTGTGTACAAACACCAGCGGGTTGTGGTAAACCGGTGATACGTACTATTACGGGGGGCCAGAGTTAACAGGACCAAATATTGTTAGTAAAAATGGTTAGACATATAGATTTTTATGTATACCATAGGTCCTGTTAACTATGGTCCCCCGTAATAGTTGCATACTGGTACTTCTACTGCAGAGGGCATGTGCTTAGGATGAGGGCTCATAATTATATGCCATTAATAACATCAAATACCTTGTACTGGTATACGTAGAGCGGCATGTACGCGTTTCGCGTAGCCGGGTTCCGAATCAGAATGGGAAAAGGTCAGACGTAAAGCGAGCTACGGTCAGCATAAATCAAGCAGTAATGTAGGGGCCTGATCAGGCGTATCTCGACTCGTGATAGTTGACACTAATGGTGGTTTTCGTCGTGCATGAGTCCTTACACACTTGACGCATTGATTCGAGGTAGTGTCGGCATTCACGATTCTTAGCAACAATACAACGCACGGTGTTTTTGGTTGGTCATCAAGAACCACCGGTGCTTCGTGTGAACGACAGGAACGGGACGACAACAGCATCATGACTGGACTTAAGAAGAACATTTCAACTCGGAAGCAAAACAGCAAGCGAACGCATCAACGCAGGGACAAGAAGACAAAGATTAGCGAGACGGGCAAGGTAAGAAGAAGGCCGTCGTCTTTCTCGTAGCAACGTCGCAGTAAGGTACGGAATAGCGCCAACCATCGGCACACCGGGCGTTGCGATGTAACGTTCCGTTAAAGGTTGGTTGCCTCTCCGTACTACCGTCGGGGCCAGCATCCGCCGGAGCAATCGTTCGAGCCATCGGCATCGTGAACATGCCGCATTTGTCGCCCAATGCGGACTTTCCTCTAAGATAGTTGCCGTCCTTCCCACGCCCTCCATTGTTGTGGCAAGGTGATGTACCATACGACCGTGGCGAAAAAACGGAGGAGCTGGAAGGCATGCTGAGGAAACTCATCTACCCGCTAAACACTCGAGGTGGTGCCTCCAACCAGACCGCTATCTCCAAGCATCAGCTCTCTAACTTCTGCACGGAGGAATGCACGGTACTGAACGTGTTTGACTGCCCCGTGGGCGAGCTTCCGGTCGTGCCGGACCATGTGGAGGAAGAGGCAGGTCGCGTCTATTTTTATGGGGTTGTGGACCCGTTGTTTTGTGCGAGTACGCTCTACTGGTATACTAGATTAGCAACTCCTTGCGCAGCAATACGGCCACCTTGTTATTCAGGATAACACCTGTCTGACGAACAAGTGAGTCTCGTTAGTGGAAACCACAACGCCTTTCGATCGCCCACGGTGCGCCAGACTTTGACAACTGCTTTGCATATATGTGTTGACAGTTCCGCAGTTAGTTGTGGTATCGTCGAAACCGTCCGTCGTGTTTCCAACGTGTTCCTGCGTTCTTTTTCTGGACAGGTATGACCTGAAACTGATGTTGTTGATCGGTGTTGATTCCGAGAACAAGTCTGTAGTTTTGGCCCAAGGTTTCTTCTCGGACGAGCAGACGACCTCGTTCGCGTACGCCTTGAAGCATTTTGTCGCCATTTGTGGTGGGCACCCTGTGGTGAGTTGCATATGAACGGCCAGTCACTGTGCAGTTTAACGTTCAATTACCACGAACGATGTATTGAGCGCGACGATAGCTAAAGGGGTGCGGATTCAAATATTGTCGACTGGAGGGTTGGCCATTTACTTCGTGAAGCGACAGGCGCTCTTCATGTCGCGGGTGCTTACCATTGCCGCAGTGAAACTTGGTGATGGGTTGCTCTGCTTGCCTCCAGTTAGTTATAGTCGATCGAACATGTAATGCTACCGCCTATTTTGTGCTCGCGTGTTACGCCCATACGGGCTAAGCCCTAACGTGTTGTAGTGTATTCCCTCCCACCGTGAAGGTTATTATTACGGACGCCGACGCTGCCATGACAAGCGCGATTATGAAAAATGTCAAGAAGAAGTGCCAAGGCGCGCTCGGGCAAAGGACTTCACACCTCCAAGGCTTGATACATGCTTGCGCATATGCTACGTCGGAGAATGTGAGTGGCACGGTCGAAATTGTAAGGACCGGTGACCACGTTTCGCTGTGGGTTTGCTCCGCGGTGGTTGCGCTAGTGTTTTGTAATGGAGTGTCCAATACCTGGTGCATTTAAGGTCACCTTACCAGCGTTTGCCGTGGGTTTCTGTCGCCGTGTCGCTCGTCCACGGGTTGCAGGCCTTTGACGGGATGTGGGCGAAAATAATGGAAATGGTCAAGGACTCGGCGTGCGAAGCGTACCTCAGCGGCTACCTGTTCGGGTGAGTCAGACCATCAGACGGGTACGTACACGATAATGATTTTCATTTTCTTGTCGGAGACAAAACCTTAATGCCTTCCTCGGCAGAACCATAACATTATCTCATGGTTCAATCGTTGTATATACAGGCAACGGAAGCACTGGGCCCGCTGCTACCACCCGACCGCCATGACCCTGAACATGACAGCGTCATCGAGGGTGGAGGGAATCTTCGGTGTGCTAAAAACACGCCACGTCATCAACAGGAAATCCACCCTGAACTGGGTGAAGGAGGAGCTGGCCAGACGAACAAGGGCCATTGCTGTGGAATCCCTCGCGTGAGTTTGAACCAAGGGCAATGCGGCGAGGGTGGGCGGCGCCAATGTTTCATGTAAAATCCTGTACATCATCTATGACATGCTTTCTATTCCGCGACCTAGTGTCTTTTCGTTTCAGGGCGATCCGGAAATAAACGGCCAGTTAGTTGACTTGAGTTCAACCGCTCATGTTCTTTTTCTTTGGTGGTACATGTAGTCAACAGTTGGCAAAAACAGTTGGCAAAAAGACGGCAGGAGACCTCTTTTGAGGAGAAAAGTCTAGTATCCTTGACGAACAGTAAATTGGTCCTCTAGAAGTTGGTCAGTTCGCGATGGATTGCTGACCTTGACACTAGGCCCAGTTACGGGGGGTATATTTCGACACGTCAAGTCTTACACCATGTCTTCGGTTCTGCATGCTCACCTGAACGGCCCTCGACTATCCTGCCCACAATGACGGAAACGACCGCAAAAACGTGCCGCGAAGGCCCCCGCCGTCAGCATCAAGGACCTGGAGGACAAAGTGCTCAAGTCATTCGAGCCTATGCTGCAGGAACTCGGAAGAGTCAAGGTCAGCCACTACGCTCATAAGATGAGGAGACAACGGTATAACGTACCGGTATCCCTTCCTGGACAGTGATGGTGATGAGAACCTCCTACAGTAGTATATTCTCATTCTGAAATATGTTTATAACCGTGAGCAGATTGCACCTCTCTCCCCTGGACCCAGTGTGAAATGTGGTTACATTACACTATTTATACCTGCTAGACCACTCAGTCAGCGCTGACAGAGTGCTATTAGAGTGGCCTAGAAGGTGGTGCTATATAACCAAACACTGTCTATCGCTTCCACAGTTTGAGTAATCGTCAATACTCGTTTTCATCTACCCTTGTGCAGAAAATGCTGGCGGAATTACGGACGAGCACCCTGTACGATACAGACGCCTTGGCAGAGGGGAATGGTGCCACCGACTATCTGAGGAGGTTAGCGGAGCACAGCAGTGACCACCACGATGTATGTCGTGAGGTGCCCGAGGAAGGATTCGATGAGGACTATGATCCATTGGGTGCCAAGTTTGGAGCGACATCTTTGCCCGCGTTTCACCAACTTGTTGAGCACGTGCAGCTAACCGCTGTCGTGAAAGTAGTGTTCCGGTACGAAGAAGAAAGCGCGCACATCGTCGTTGTCGGGCCTGACGGCTTTCAGCTATGCACTTGCTTGCAGGTGCTGCGTTGTGGCTTGCCATGCAGGCACGTATTGGTTGCGCTCTTCACGCGGCTGCAACGCGCCGTAGAGTTCAGTGGCGATTGTATCCACCCCCGTTGGCGATCGTTTGGTGACGAGTGGAGTATCCACAAGGCGGACCTAAGCGTGGTCGACGGGCATGAACGAGGGACGTACGATGGGGGCTTCACTGACGATGACAACCATGTCAAGCGCAGCGCCCTAGGTGCGGTCATCAAAGGGAAGCTGAGCGCTGACATGATGGAGACATGCGTTGCCGCCGTCAGGAGTGTTATCGACCACTTCGACCAAAACCGCCCGAATTACTACAATGCAGGGATGGAAGTAGCGGCGAGGTTCGCGCGGGATGTGCAAGCTTTTGGGCGGGGCCCCCTACCCTCTAGCGACCCTGACAATATCTCAGATATACTCAATCCGCCCAATTCGTCTGTGAAATAAATGTAAGAAGGAGAGGAGGCATGTAGACTGCACGGAGCTACGCTCGTCGAGGAAGAGACCCAAAGCGACGTAGGTGGGCACCAAGAGCGAGAAGACCGAGTGAGATGAGCGTAGGATTCGACACAGGAAGGAGGTGCTGAACCTTTCTGGCGATAAAAATGCACATGTGTACGGTAGCGCGGGGGGGGGGGGGTACTCGATAGGAGAGATGTACTCCATCTTATGCGTGGCCGTAGTCGCATGACCATAGACCCTCGCATCCCTACAATGCCGAGACGGAGCATGTCGGGTTTTCACCGACCACGCAGACATTGCTTGCACCAAGCGCGAAGCGCCGTGCGGGGGGGGGGGGGGAGTGTTCTCATTAATTATCATGCATGGCCGTGGTCGTATGACCATAGACCCTCGCATCCCTACAATGCCGGGACGGAGGACGTCGGCTTTTTACCGACCAGGCAGACATCGTTTGCAAAATCTGACAGCTGTGGAACTCAGAGGATGTACAGATACACGGTATATACTTTCTGAAGATGTTGCGCAGTAGGCCGGAAGTGGTCCAGTCCTGCAGGCCTGATGCTCGCCCTGCTTATTTGTTGCACGTGCGGTGGGTGGTCGTTCGCGCACCATGGCGTCTGCTCTTCTTGCTTTACGACAATATGAGGTACCAGCATGTTATCATCAAAGCAGCAGTTTGTATTATATTACTAATAGTGTCAATCGCAAAAAAGTCACGGAGAAACAGGAAACAGATGAATACATTATCACCCGAATCGTGAGGCCAGGGCGGGTAGGAAGCTACTGTATGTGTTCTTGATATCGCTCTTCTGCACACATTTCCGCTAAAAAAATTGTGAGCACAAACCAGCAGTAGTAGTAGTATGAATAGGAGCATACTTCTGTACGTACTTTCACTTATTGCCTCCATTTCTACGTCTCTCTGGTGACTGCCCATGACCTGCCTAAGGGGAGAATCTATATAGTTCAGGATGCACGTAGATTTCGCCGGTAGTGGAAGGAGAGCTATGGGCTACAGATAGATACATAACAGTGCACTATTAATAGGCCATGATCTGTCCTGCGAGAAAGTAAGGATGATACGAGTACGAGTGAGAGTATCATACTCTAACGAACCACGTCGACGTACTATCACGGATCTACATAGTTCAGGATGTACGTAGATTTCGCCGGGAGTGGAAGGAGAACTATGGGCTACAGATAGATACATAAACAATGCACTATTAATAGGCCATGATCTGTCCTGCGAGAAAGGAAGGATGATACGAGTACGAGTGAGAGTATCATACTCTCACGAACCACGTCGACGTAGTATCACGGAGCAGTGGTAATGTAAGATACCACCAGTGACGATAGTTACTGCTGCTGCTGCTGCTGCTGGATGTGACCTGGTGCCGTGCCTGCTGTGCAGCAGTAGCGCACCGGATGAAATGCTTGGGAGAAGTCGACGTTGAATGTATGTATCAGGTTTTATAGTTACACACAGTAGGCCTTCCTTTGGGGTACGTGTAGTTTTAAAAGTACCCCGTTGAGGTACTTTTAATGCACGTACCCCATGGGGTACTTATACCAGGTCCCCGTTAAATGGGCCTTTGCAGGCGTCCTGGGGCCCGGTAGACACGCCGCAGCAGCAGCAGCGGCAGGGGTGGGCACCGCAGCAACAGTTAGGAGGGGCTCCGCAGCAGCCACAGGGCGCACCGCAGCAGCAGCAACAAGGGGGGAGGGGGTGGGGGGGGGGGGGTACAGCAGCAGCAGCAGCAGCAGCAAGGGGGGGGTAACGGGGGGTGGGGGGGGGTACGTTGGGGAGGAGGAGCAGTAGGCCTGCACCAGCAGCAACAGCAGCCGGGCATGCAGCAGCAGCAACAGCAGTCAAGCAGGCAGCAGCAGCAGCAACAGCAGTCAAACAGACAGCAGCAGCAGCAGCCAGGCCTGGGGGGCTTCGGGGAAGTGAACGCGTGGGAGGTAGAGGGGTCAGGACAACGGCAGACGCAGATGGGGTCACCCGAAGGACTGTGGGGGCGGGAGGCAAGCCCGTGAGATACGGGGGGGCGGGAGGCAAGCCAGTGGGAGACGGAAGCACTGAGGTCGCATCAGCAAATGCAGCAGAAACCGGTCCCGGGGGGGGGGGGCGGGCCCGGAGCCTCATACAGCACTATGCCGCAGTGGGGGGGGGGGGGGGAAGATCGAATTTTTCGTCGGGGCTGCAAGGTTGGGGAGAGACGGGGGGAAGAGGCGGGGGGGGGGGGGGGATGGGAGGATGTGGCAAGCCATCTCTGTCGGAGACAATGTGGCGGAAGGGCAACCGCACCGTAGTGGTCTGGGCGTCACTGCGCGGAGACGGGAAGGCCCCACCGTTTGACTCGGTGGAGGGCATGCTTACGCTAAGGGGCGGTTTCCTGATTCAGAAGGGAGAGAAGCAGCAGGTAGCAGGGCTGAGCAATATCGACGTCAGCAAGTTCGCGCAGAAGGACCATTTCGGCTTCGGGGCAGGGAGGGCGGAGGCTTCTCTGGACCACAGGGTGGAAGCCCTCTTCCTTTTGTTGACGCACCTCATGCAGTACGTGGTGGACGGCAGTAAAACCTACGGACGGGCATCGCTGCACCGGACGGGCAAGCTAGTCGAGCGTTTCCGCGTGATCGCCAAGGGGATGAGGACGCTCCACGCGCAGAACACGGACGTGGCAATGTCGGAGACGTTCAAAGGGAAGTTCGTCCAATGCTTCAACAAAGATCTCCAGGTCTGGACGGAGGAGGTTTCCCGGCAAGCGCATATGTTGAGGCAGGAACTCGGGACGTTCCCGGGCCCAAGCGACGTGTACCCGATGCCCCTACCGCCGTTCACGCTGACCCACGCGTGGATCTCGGCAGCACCCATAACCCTGGGGCGCGCAAAGGACATGGAGGAGCCCACCACGGGAGGATATAAGAAGGGAAGGGGGGCGGGGGGAGGAGAGGGGGCATATGACCGAGCCTGTCGCGACTACGACGAGTTCGGTGCGTGCCTCCACGAGCCGAAGAAGGGGCTGCCGTGCAGATACACGCACGACGGCAGTTACATGACCGCGAAGGGCGCGTTCCTGCCGCTGGAAGAAGGCGGCTCGGGGAAGCGTAAGAGGGAGGGGGATGGGGGGGGGGGAGGGTGGAGGAAGGGGGACGAGGAAGGGGGGGGGGGGAGGGACGGGCCGGCGAGGAAATGAGGGCACGGGCTCCGCAGCGCAGCGGGGCCAACCAAGCGAGCAACCGACACCAGCCCGGAGGCGACCACGACGAGGGCAACAGCGGGGGGTTCGGGTTGGGTCCCGGGCCAAGGGGGGGGGCCGACTCCAACAGAAAAAGGTGCGATATCCGGCCGGCGCGTAGAAGAGCAGAAGCGTTGGCGGGTGGCACAGGGTTTATTGGGGAAGGTGTCGGGGAAGTCAGCGAGAGCTGCAAACTTAGTGCGAGCTCTGGCCGCAACCGCAGGGGCGGTTTTATCGCTAGCAGTCGGGGGGGGGCAAGGGGGGGGGGGGGGGGGGGGTAGGGCAGGTAGTGCGGTGGTTGGGGGGGTCGCTGACGGCACCCCACATGGACCCGGAGCGCGTGCAAGCGTTCTTCGGAGACAAGCACCAGTTTCCGGGAATCGATCATTTGCGGCAGATAGCGTGCGTTGGGGTTCCGGTGGACGTTCGGCCGGGGGGGGACCTGGTGAAGGAGCTCACATACGAAAACCATTCAAGCGTGCAGAAATTTGAAAACGCAGTCTGGGAGAAGGCCGTTGCGGACGTTGCGGGTGGCCGGGCGATCGTTTTCCCGAAAGAGCAGGCGGGGCAGGTACCGGGGCTGCGGGTGTCCCCAGTAGGGGTAGTAGAAGAGCGCGAAAAGATCAGAATAATCCATGACATGACTTTCGAGCACAGGAAAGGGAACGGGGGGGGGTCGGTAAACTCGACGACGGACTGGGACGAGATTCCAGCGTGTGCACTAGCGGGGGTTATGCATGAAGTTTTACAGAGGGTTCTCGGTTTTGAGGGTCAAATTCGGGGATCGAGCGCGAATTCTCATTCAGAAAATGGATGTCAAGAACGCGTTCAGACAGATCCCAGTAGACCCGGAAGGGGCAGCGGTCTTCGCGTACGTTTTGGGAGAGTTCCTTTTCGTCGATTTGCGCTTGCAGTTTGGGTGGCGAGGCAGCCCGGGGTGGTGGGGCGTGATATCTGCTGCAATGCAATGCAGCACGCGCAACGTAACACCACGAGAGCATCCGCGTCGTTCTCGCAAGGCGGCGGACCGCGCGGTAGCGCACGTGACGGTGGCGCAGAGAACAGGGCGTCCAGTAGTCGGTTGGCCAGCAGAGTGCGTGGTGCGGCCAGCGAGCGGGGGGGGGGGCGGAAGACCCAGCCTTTGTGTTTATTTTTTATGGATGATGCCATCTCAGTAGAGGTTCAGTGGGATTCGGAGGGGGCGCGGTGTCTTGACTTGTCACGATCGTTAGCATTAATACATGATCAGGCTATGGGGGAGAGGTGCGAGGGGGAGGAGCCATTGTTGTCGCACAAAAAGGTGACGGGCTGGGCGACGCAACAGGAGGTGTTGGGGTACGATATTGACACAGAGAGTATGTCCATTGCACTACCGACGCGGAAAGTAGACGATTTGCGCGCGCGTCTGGCAGAGTGGCCAGTGGGGCGGCAGACAGCAACGGTCAGGGAGGTGTTAGTGTTGGCAGGGAAGTTGCACCACGCATCATTTGTGATCCGGCCCGGACGGTACTTCGTCCGTCGGCTTTTGCAGTTATCTAATCTGCATCTTGATGGGGTGGAGCGGGCCGGGGGGGGGGGGGCGTGGGGCAGGTACAGAAAACAGACAGAAGCGCGACGAGTCTTACGGCTGTCGCGTGAATTCATGGCAGACGTGGGGTGGTGGAGATGGTTTCTGGAGACGGGGGGGGGGTACGGGGGAGAGAGGATAACAGCACCGTCTTTCAGCTTCGTTAAGCAGCGGCCGAGTAGAACTTGGTTTTCGGATGCATCCCTGTCGGCGATAGGTGGGCTGTGCATGGAGACAGGGGTTTACTGGAGATTCGACCTGCCAGAAGAGGTGCAAAAACGGACGATAAAGGGGGGGCGGGCCGTAGCAGATTTGATTTCCATCAACTTGTTAGAGGTCATGGCGATGGTAATGACGGCGTTCGTGATGGTAGACATGAGGGGGGAGAGACCGGGTAGGAAAGGGGAAGCAGTTTTGATGAGGGCGGACAATGAAGCGGCAGTAACCTGGGTAAAGAGGTGCCGTGGGGGGGGGAAGAAGCAGGCGAGGGTAGGAGCGTTGATGAGAATGATGGGGGCATTGGAGGCAAAGGGGGGGTGGTGTTTTCAGGCAAGGCACGTACGGGGGGTCGATAATAGGTTGGCAGACGGTCTGACTAGGTGGCAAGAAGAGCAGATTCCTGAGAAACTAAACGCAGAATGTCCCGGAATCGCTTGGCAGGTGCAGGAGTTGGGAACGGGGGAGCAGCTCATGTGTTCGGAGATATTGCGAGAGGGTACGCATTTGGAAGAGTTGCAGCTTCGACTCGAAAAACTTACGAGGCGAATTGGAGGATGTGGGTGAGCTGGAGGTCGTGGATCGGGAAGGGGTGCTGGCTGCAGAAAGGCATGGGGGAGATGGAGCTAGTGGGGGAATTGGTCGAGTTCATGGGGTACTGTTGCGCAGAAAAGGGGCACAAGGAGTCGACTATAGTAGGCAAGTTGGTGGCGATCAATTTCTACCATGAGCAATTCGTAGGGCTGTCGGTCCCCATGGGTAACCCGTTGATCAGGTCGGTGAGGCAGGGTATCAAGAGGGCACACGTAGACATGGGGAGTCAGCAGAAGGTGCGAAGGCCACTGACATGGGGAATGTTGACGGGGATGCAGGGAATAATTCCGTCATGGGGGGTTGGGGGGAGGGTGTTATGGATAGGTCTGGCGTTGTCCTATTTTTTTATGTTGCGAGCGTCAGAGTTGTTCGCCAAAGGGAAGGGGGTGTACCATAAAGTATACTGTTTGCGGAGGGGGGATGGGGGTGTACCATAAAGTATTCTGTTTGCGGAGGGGGGATGTTGCGTTTTTCAGAGATGACGAGCAGTTGGGAGAGGGTAGGATACAAGAAGCAAACAAGGTAGAGGTGAGGTTCAGGGGATCAAAGGGGGACGAAGGAAGAAAGGGGGCAGTCTTGGTGAGGACAAGGACGGGACGGGGAGGGGGAGAAGAAGGGGGGGCAGTGGGTCTATTAGTAGAGCTTTTTAGGATATACAGTAACGGAGAGTTGACGGGGGAAGCCCCCTTGATGTCATACAAGGGGACGGAGGGTTGGGAGGTATGGACCAGGGGACGGGCAACCCAATGCTTGCGGGAGGGTATTGCAAGCGTAGGAGAAAGGTGGAGGGGAGAGGGGAGGGGGGCGGGGGCGAGACTGATTCCGGGAGAATTCGCGTTGCACTCGGGGAGAATAGGGGGGGCAACGAGACTGGCCGCGAGAAGAGTTCCCGAGGCGGTGATTAAGAAGGAAGGGAGGTGGTCGTCGGATTCGTTTATGGTGTACGTTAGGGCTAATATGGAGGACCCGGTCTGGGTATCAGAGTAGGTGTTGGAGCAAGGGGCAGGGGAGTTCGAAAGACAGCCGGGGCAAGGTACGAGATGGGGCGGAATACTATATATAATAGGTACCCGGACCGGTAATGTAAGCTCTGCTTGGAACTGCTTTACGCGGCCAAACGGTTCTTACATAACCGGAAGGGGGGGTAAGGAAACAGCGGTCTCGTGAGGGGAGGCGTTCCACTAGCGGAGCGCGACCGGTAGGGAGGTCGACCGCGTTTCCTAGGTGTGGGTGGGGAAGGCGTAAGCAAGCGGGGAAAGAGAGGCATTTTTTATTTCCGCTGTTCCTTCTCGTCTCCTACAAATATCCTGAACTTTCCTTTTCTATTTTTACCTCGTACCAAACATTCCTTTCCCTTATTATCGAAACCCCCGGACTTCTCGTTCTTTCACTGGTTTATTCTTTCTATCCGTTTCCCCCCAAACACCAGGTTGCCCCTACGACAACCTTCCTCATAATAATAATAGCGGGCACGCCAGGATTTCCCCCCCCGCAGTTTTCTTGTTGGTTGTTTTTATTCTGATTTCATCTGATTGGTGATAAATATATTCCTTGAAGAGCTTGAACCCACCCCCTGTGGCCAGAAATACTATCCCTATTAATAGTCTTGGCCATCGCGGGAGCCTGCTTGGGAAGAGGCCTGTGACTGCCTTGCTTGTTCGATGCTGGAGGGTGATGACAATATGTACCAGTACGTGCCAGCGCGGTGTGGAAAAGAGGTAGCTGGCTTTCTTGGGTCTCGGGTCCATAATAAGGTGGCGGTGGCGATGGTGGGGATGACGATCCAACAAACGCGGTCCCGGCTACTCGATATATACTTCGTGCATGGTTCGCCTGCGAGATTGTGGTAGACTTGAAGCCCCGGGGGTGTCGCAAGCTGAAAATGGAGTACAAAGCAAGGAGGCGTTCGTTCCTTGTGCCAGCTACTCGAACGTAACGCCAGGGCGAGAACGAAGAACCTCTGGGAAAAACAAATCGTGAAAGCTCAGGATTAAAGACGTACAGCCACCGGGTAAGCGACACCGACCGACGAGCCCAAACAAGTTTATAGTTACTGCTGTGTGTGGTTATATACCTGCTCAAGCCTTTTAGTACTACAGTCCCGTTTCGGGGACAAATCACTTGGAATTGGACTGGTTCGTCCCCAAATCGGGACTGCAGTACTAAAGGGGCTTCGACGGAATCCTCGATCTCACTGACGATGTTTTCCTCAACATTTTTTTAGTAAAAGTATGAGACCACGGCTCGCCAACATTAACAGTTTTACGAATAGTATTAATAGTAGTCTTTAAAGTAGGTACGTAGTGGTCGTTTGTATCGCATTTTTTTTATAATATAAAATTAGGAAATAAATACGTCAGCTGTGGGTTCGACTGATTATATAGTTGATACTCAACTTTGCAAGCTGCGGAATCTGTCTCGTCTATATCCCATTTTTACTGAATTTCCAAAAATTATGATAATAAGCCGTTCGCGCGTATTTTACACCTGGTGTGTATTTCCTTGTCGAGGATATAGGCCAGCGACTCCCCTGGATGCTGCCCGGGTCAACAGGACAATCTACTTTATTTGTATTCAAGTCACGCTCGGCGCTTTCTCCACCAAACTTTCTCGACGTTTCCCGAGGTCTCCGAGTCCTCGCTCGCATCGTAGAGATGGTGGATACCTGGTGGAAAAAATGGGCCTACTTCCAAGAAGAGAAGAAAACACACCGGTCGGACTGCAGCACCAGAAACAAAGCGACCCTTGACCCGGGTGGGGAAAATATCCTTGCGCAGAGAAAGCAAACCCACAGGGACCGACTATACAGCACAGAACCGACACGACCCCAGCCCGGGGAGGGCTCGGGGGTCACTGGCTGCGCCGCGGAACAGCAAGGTCCACCCGCCCCCAGACCTGTACCGATCCAGATCTTGTACCGATCCGGTGGTCAACACCATCGAAAACAGACCCACAGCCCATAGGAACATCAGGGGTCTATACTTGGGACGAAAAATCAATACTATTAGTAACGCCTTCCCACGATGTACAGAAGAAGATATATATGCATGCAATACTCGCGCCTCTTTTTTTTTCTCCGGTACGTACGTGCTGCGAATGAATGCTGACAAATTAATGCGGAATCGTCAAGATTCATGGCTGCCTGGTACGCACTGCACTGCACTATGGGCGTGTGTGTTCATATTCATAGCTACTACCGGTACCTCGTATCAGGTACGTCCCAGTTATAAATACAATGACTACATCCCCGTTCCGTTCATCATACAGAGTATGAATATTCTCTTCGTAACACCAAGTACTTCTTGCACGGGGCAAGACCAAACAATCTGCCACCTGATCTACATACATATTACTCCACGAGGATGCTAATCCAATGACGGGTATCTTGCCACGATATTAATAGAAGAGATACCCACTCGACGCCTCTAGCATCCTTGTCGTCCCCGGTAGTTGAACCAATATTAGTCGTTGCCGAATGCATCTCACTCTGGGATAATCGAACCTCGTCCTCGGATCTATCGCAAGAGCTTTTCTTCAAAGATGATGCGATGTACGACATACACGTACACACGTACCTGGCACCAAACATGCAGAGCAGAGCGAACGATAAGCGTTGCTCTGCTGCTCCACAGCAGTGTACTGCTCGTACGCACTGTTAAAAGCATGTATATTAGCTGTACAACATGTAAATGTTGTTCAAGACGTGCGGATATGGGGGGGGAAGACGTCTTGCGGCCCTAAAACCTTACATACACGCCAACATACATATATGAACGTGCGCAAGAAAAGAGTTTCGTACCCGACGTTTTCCACTAACTTACTAAACATTTCCAGGTATGATGTATATATTGCACAAAAAAAAACAGTCCGATCACTGCATACAGGCACGGAATGTATCCCTTCGTCTCTCCCCAGCGAAAAAAAACGCCTCGAAGCAAAACCCGACATCTACAACCCCCCGTGCCCCCGCCCCCCTCCCCCCAGCAATGCATCTCACACTTCCACAGATATGACAGGTCACGATTTAGATCACGACCTAGATCATCTACTGTGTGTGTTCCGTTACATTATGTTGTAATAGAGCCTCATCCCCCAGGTCCCACAAGGCCGAAACGTGGTGCGCAAGGAGAGAGCCGTGTCATACATGTCCCACCCGTCCGGCACGGTCTTACTACGACTAACACTGCACGCAAAAAAAAGAGAGATCTATCTGCCCCGAAAGATCGAACAGATAGGTCATGAAGAAATGGGGATCAGCCCCTGAAGATCTACCCCTAAGGATGTAGTAGAGCATGAAGAAATGGGGTTCTGATCTGTCCGATGATCAATCTGCCCCGAAATATCCAACAGATCATGAAGAAATGGGGATCGGATCATCAGACCGATGATTTATCTGCCCCGAAATATCCAACAGATCGTGAAGAAATGGGGATCGGATCATCACTCCGATGATTTATCTGCCCCGAAATATCCAACAGATCATGAAGAAATGGGGATCTGCCCTAGGGTACGATCTAATAGAGCACCAAGAAATGGGGATCTCATCTGTCCGATAATCTATCTGCCCTGCAAAAGATCTAATATATCATGAAGAAATGGGGATCTGACCTGTCCGGTGCGAGCACGCTTGGGGCATCGAGCGCGATCGAGAGCTGCTACCATAGATGGAGCTCTCGCATCACAAATAACTATTAGTAGCCTGAACAGAACACAACACCCACACCAACCCAACGAACCACCACGGCATGTTACGTAGCCTCAAAGTAACGGTGCCCAAACGCAGACAGACGCGTATCATACTTCGGATATACATGGTACTATATTACTTTTTTCGTTCGCAAAACACACCTAATTTTTCGGTTTTTCATCTAGTTCGTTCTTGCGCCACTCCCCTAGGCACTTACTTCCCAGAGACAGATACATAGATAGATAGATAAATAGACCGATAGATAGATAGATAGATAGAAAGACAGATAGATATGCGCGATGATAGCTGAACAGAGCGGGGTTTCAAGGGCCGAAAATACCCGGAATTATCCGATAGCTAAAAACAAATTGAAGGCCAAGGGCCGCAACACACAGGAGGTCTTTCAAAGGAACAGATCAGAACAACAACCGCCGTGCTGCTTTCTACAGTTACAATATATACGCGTCGGGTAACTAAAATCTGTGTGTGTGTGCGTTCTCTCCACGCTCAGCCGTTATTTCTACCCGTCGACATACATCCAGCACTCCCACCGTCGGTGCTGATTCTCCCATCCTACAAAGATACAAGCTCTGCCTGTGATCAATCACACTCTACGACAGAGATGATTCATCGAGCGGCTTGTTTTTCATCCACTACCGGTATCATACCAGGTATCATACATCTTCGGTCCATCTTCGACCACCGTTTTTGAAAACAGCAACAACAATAAATAAAAAAAAGCTCGAAACACAAAAGGAACGAAAACTGAACTACAGGCAGACAAGCGACCGAAAAAAAGAAAAAGGGAGAGAGAAAAATGGCTTCAACAACGTCCGTTCTTTCCAGGGGCACCCGGAGGGAGCCCGTTCAGCCCCCAGTCGTACTCGAAATGGGCGATCTTCAAGTCATCCTTGTGCTCGCTCACGTACGTCTTGACATCCTCGGGCATGTACGGCAAAAGGGTGTCGAGCACGGAGGCGTTTCCCACTTTGGTGGTGAAGTCTTCCACAAACCACAGAAACACCTTCGGATGAATATTCGAGCGAGGGCGAGGGGGGGGGGGGGGGGACGCAAAACATTTTTTTTCGTTCGCCCGGGAGTTCGAAGGGGGGGTGGGTGGGCGAGGCAGAGGCGTGCGAGCAAAAGGGAGCAAGGGTGAGTGCGGGTTAGCGTAAAGGTGTGAGCGGGGCCCGGGAGATCGAGGGAGGTGGGGAAGGCGTGCGGGGACGGGGGGCGTACATTAATTCCAAGTGTTTCGTCCCCATGAGGGAAGTGCAGCACGAAAGGCCTGAAGGGGTCAGCGGATGGGATGCACTTCGCCCTCTGTCGGCCACCGAGGCCATGGGGGGGGGGGGGGGGGGGGGGGCACGGACACATCACGCGTGTGCGTGTGTGTGCGCGTCATGTACGTGCGGTCTAGAGGAGTACGTGATCTGTCCTGGGCGTGAAACCGTTTTTTAGGGCCATCCTTGAATTGTTGTATGAGGCAGAGGGCGTGTGGCTACAGTATAGTAGTGAGTAAATTCGCAAAAAAATAAAAATAATTGTACTGCTTTTTGGTCGCAAACGTCGACCAAAAAAACACCTCGAGAATAAAGAAACTCCAATTTCTTAGTACGTGCTGTTGCCTTGCTCTGTACGCTAATTATGGTTCATGTTGCTGCCACTGCTGCTGCTGCTGCTGTTACTCTAAACCTATTTTAAATGCACTTCTGAGTTGTGAGTCATGTGTACGCGCGGCCGTCACACACATTATATACCAGGGTATATATATACATACCTTGGACAGAGTGATCACGCCAGCCGTCTTGTCAAGAGACAGCCCCTTCGTGGGGTTCTGAAGGAAGAGCCTCATGTTCTCCTCCATGTCGGCCTGCAGTGTCTCGGGCTTGTACGCCTTGGGAGCGACGTCAGGGCAGCTCACCGAAGCGCACACGATGCAGGCGTGCAGGAGAGGGTCCGCCGGGTAGCCCTGCAGCAACAACAACAACAAAAAGTTTCAGTTTGTTGTCGGTTCCAACCAACTCAGCCTCTGCATGATGATGGTGTTCCTTGACCAATTTAGCTACGACCACCCGCCAAGCATGACGAGAGAAAATAATAACAACAACAACAACAACAACAACAACAACAACAACAACAACAACAACAAAACGCGTATACCCTGGTACAAATATACACGCGACGCGGTCGGGGGTCGGAAAAAACTCCAGCCCCTATGTTTCAGCAACCCGGTTTAGATACGATAGCACTCTACTTCGTATGGACGCGATCGAAAGTATCCGCACGCAGCTTGCAATTAGAAAAACACGATTTTCGACAGTTTTTTTCAGTCTTGCGGCCGACGTGTCTTTTTAACGTTTCGCCACGTCGGACAGACCATGACCTACAGGTAGATAATTATCTAGATCACCCGGAAGCTAACTTGCCGTTACGATATGTCGTGCAGGACCTGAATCGCGCAGATCCAACCCAGGCAGCATGTCCTGCGTGGATCATCCAGCTTACAAATGCCTCCCACGCGGCAACACGAGCTAGATCATGCAGATCAGGAACATATGATCTATCTGCCCCGGAAGATCTAGACCATTTAAGTAGGAATCGATTATCTATCTGTACGCCGTGTGTAAACTTTATGTAAAAAAACATTCCACTACCCGTGCATACCGTAGTAGTCGATGCAGCGATGGAGAACCTACAGTAGATTCCGGGTTGAACAGGTGAACCCTTTTTTTTTGGGGGGGGGGTCTTCAGAGGGGGGTGCACTCACGTCATGCCACTACAGTGCGGTAGGGGAGAGAGAAATGCCACAGTAGAAGAGAGAGTCGTCCCTCTACAGTGCGGTACGGCGGGTAGGGGGGGGGGGGGGGGTACTCATGCCATGCATGGCCCGTTATGCCACTACAGTGCGGTAGGGGAGAGAGTAAATGCCACGGTAGGAGATAGAGTCGTCCCTCTACAGTGCGGTACGGCGGGTAGGGGGGGGTGGGGGTGTACTCATGCCATGCACGGCCGTAGAAGCAGTCGTACGTACGACCATAGACGCTCGCATCCCTTCAGTACCGGGACGGAGCATCATCATTTATCACCGGCCAGGCAGGCATTGCTTATCGCATCAAGCGCGAAGCGCTGCCGTGAGTTGTCGGCGAGTCGCATGAAGGGTGGAACTGCAGGCCTACTGACAAGCGCGAAGCAAGCGCCGCGAGGTGTTTGGCGAGTCAGTCGCACGAAGAGCGAGCTGCATCCTACTAATCATAGGGAGCACGAAACGCCGTGAGGTGTACGACGAGTCGCATGAATGGTGAGCTGCATCCGACCAAGAACCAACCGCCTGTGAGGCGGGATTAGGATGGGGGAGAGGCGGGGGTGGTCGAACACACAAAACATGTTCATGCCACCATCGACCACAGGAAGTAAACAAGCAGCCCGAGTTGCCGGGGTAACGTAACAGGCAGAGTGTCCGAACCGCCATGTATAACGAGTTGTACCACACGCGGGCGCAGTAGGGTGATGATACGTACCTGTATACGATACTGCTGATGTACGCCCTTTTTCCCATTAACCCCTTTAGAACCGGAGTCCCGTGTAGGGGACAAACCAGTCAAATTCTAAGTAATTTGTCCCCGAAACGGGACTGCGGTCGTAAAAGGGTTATAACCTCTTTCGGAGCCCCCTCTGACAACGACTAAAACAATGGTTGGTAACTTTTGGCGTCGTCAACCATCTACGAGCAGCGACAGCGCCGAGCAGTACGAGCAGAGGATCATGTTGCGCCCGCGCCGCACGACCCATCGCACTACTACTTCTCGGATCCACCCTCCCCAGTCACGCAGCAGTGGCCGTCGCTGGAATCATCAAAAAAAAAATCCCCCCTCGTCAATTTTCTCCTCTGATGGCCTAAGTTGTTTTTTTGTTTTTGTCAATTTTCCCCTCTGATCAGACCAAGGTGATTTTTTTTTCGTCAATTTTCCCTCTCTGATGGCCCAAGCTGGATGAATATAACAGATCATTGATAAATATATCGTACCCGTCCTTTCTCGAAGAGGGCTGCACAATTATGGTTGAAGTATATCTGACTCGACACAATGGTTGAGACAAAATTTACTCGACAAAATGGTTGAAATGTACTCGACTTTCTAACTTTTAAACCCCTGCAGTAGTTCTCCTACAAAAATCCAACCCCGATATGTAGCCTGGGAAATTTATCGGGATGGAGGAGTAGTGAGGAGTTAGAGCGGACTGTCAACTGTGGTGTCGAAGCGGGGGCCAAAAATCGATTCTTTTGTCGCTATTTCACGAAAGTAAATACAAACGCACCGCTTTGGACGCAGGTGCAAGGATCGTTGGTATATCAAAAGAACCGTTGGTATATCATCATCCATATCGAACGGTCCTAACGTTTCCGTCCAGATTGGTGCATGGGTTACCAGGAAGCTTAAAACGCCTTAGGCGTGGACTGGGCAAAAGTGGACTGTCTGCGTTCAGGTTCGAGCGACGTGCAACGTCTCACCTCTGGGGCCCTGAGCTTGGCGTGTTCAATTTCATCGAGCGACACCGTCTCCCCGCCGACCGTTCCCGCGGGCCGCTTCCACACCGGCGAAATAAGCGTCCCGATTTCTTCGATACGCATGAAAACGGCCGGGAAGTTGAAGGAGGGGACGGGGGTGGCGGGAGGAGTGCGCGCGCGAGGGGGGGGGGGGGCGAGATGAGGAAATATCGGGTTGGAAGCGCGGAAGACATCATCACTATCACCATCGTCATCAGCTGCAACAGCATCACCCCACCACCAGCAAAAACATAATCAGTATCAACAACGCCATCAGCACAATCAACCATCGTTACCGCCACCATCACCATCACTACCATCATCCTCACCATCAACCAACAAAAACATCGTCGTCATCATTTCAATCGACCATGACGAGCACCGCAAAATCACTCACTCACCCGTTTTGCATCACCATGAGGCAATTCTGCCGGGCTTTCGAGATGTCGACGTGGAGACTCTCACAGCAGAGCCTACCAGGTACCACTTATTCGAGAACACACTTGATCTTCCCCCCTGTGTATACATATACCGGGAGACACCACGACAACAGCATGCAGCTACTCATCTATACGGCGCCTAAGCAGCTGTCGAATGCAGAGCTTGCGCTGTTTGCACCCAAACCCTAGAGCTGGCACCCCATACACAGGTCTAGACTAAGCGAGTTGGCTGGGTAGCCACGAGCTCTGCCGTAGACTAAGAACAGTTGGCTGGGGATAGAAAGTCAAAGGCGGCTGGGTGCCGTATCTACGAGCTCTCAAGGCTACATCCCACTTAATATTGGTGTTGGTACTACTACGTCCGGAGATATAAGGACGGTTCGGGTATATAAGGACCGTTTGGGTATACATATAAGGACCGCTCGGGTATGTAAGGACCGTTTGGGTATTGAGAGACCGTTTGGGTATTGAGAGACCGTTTGGGTATACATATAAGGACCGTTTGGGTATACATATAAGGACCGTTTGGGTATTTCAAGACCGTTTGGGTATTGAGAGACCGTTTGGGTATACATATAAGGACCGTTTGGGTATACATATACGGACCGCTCCGGTATGAAAGGACCGTTTGGGTATTTCAAGACCGTTTGGGTATGGAGAGACCGTTTGGGTATACATATAAGGACCGTTTGGGTATACACGAGGATACACACAAGGATCGTTTGGGTATACACAAGGACCGTTTGGGTACACGAGGACCGTTTGGGTACACACGAGGACCGTTTGGGTATATACACAAGGACCGCTTGGATATACACAAGGACCGATTGGGTATACATAAGGACCGACTGGGTATACATAAGGATCGTTCGAGTATACGCAAGGACCGTTTGGGCATTCACATCAACACTCACACGTTCCAACCAATCCGGACAATAGTGGTCCTAAAAACGTACAACACCTGCTTGTCGCGTACGTGCGGCAGAAGAGCTTACCTCTGATACCGACGACCTTGCACTTCTTTAGGCCCATGAAGCGCTTCTTGCACGGGTTGTCGTTGACCATGGCGATCGCGAGGGCGTTGTACGTGTTGATCCAGAGCGCGTACTCTGCGTCCTTGCCCAGCCCCTTCGTCTTGGCGTTTTTTATCGAGTACAAGAAGGTCGCGAAGTTGGGATCATCGCGCATACCTTCAGACGGGTCAGCAAAAGAAGAAACACGTTGGTTTGCGGGGGGGGGGGGGGTGAGGAGGGGGCAGCAGAGGTAAAAAAAAGATTGCGAGAACTCGGTCGATGGTCGTGTTTCGCCTCATGAAGCGTGTCTACTCTGGACGTAGCACTTGGTTTTGCAAGTGACACGGGACTGTGTACTGCTGTACCACAGCCCGCGCACGTACCGGTGCAATGTCCACGTGCGTATTGGTACTTCTTGCGGTGCGCGTAATAGTTTCGCATGAACTTGTTTTTCCTTCCATTGGGGCGCTTCTTAGCGTGCTTTGTGACCACGCGCTATTAAGTAAAAAAGCTATCCACGTTAAAATCATCATCATCGTCGTCGTCATCATCAGCATCGTCACATCATCATCATCATCATCATCATCATCATCATCGTCAGCTTCGATAGTAGCAGCGCTGCCTTTGACCACGGGCCACCACAGCGTTGGAAGCTACGCTACGCGCTCGCCAAGACTGGCTGCGAGAACGTCGAGACAACGGCGCGATAGCGGACGGTACCTTTTCGAGGGGGTTCGCGGCTCGCATGGGTAACGAGAGGCTACCAAAACGGGTGATATTCTGAGCAAGCGGAGGGGGGAAAAAAAAAGAGAGGTTTAAATCGGAGGAGGGCAAGAACAGGGCAGGACCGGATGCCGTTGTCTCCGTGTGATGCACGGCAAGCAGCCCGCCCTGAGGCAGCGAGATTTTCAGAAGTTCGAGTCGACGGTGAATGGCACCATAATGCGAAGGGGATACCTGTCATAAGACACTACCGTGCTCCCAAGCGTAAGATCAACCTTGTCCGTTGTACCCGGGCCAACAACGACGAGACTCGATAGCATGGAAAGTATTTGCTTCGAAATTCCACGGCATTTGCTCCACCCAGTCAGCGCACACACAGCGAGCAGCACGCGAAATTTGTCAAGAGTTTAGGGGGTTGAGAATTTCAGCAGCTGAGATTTTGTCGAATTTAAGGATTTACAGCATCGTATCATAGAAATGCCGTTATTGAGAAACGCGTAAAATAGATTGCTATTGCTATTCGTGAGCGATTTTCGGGCGTACATTCACACATACGTTGCGAACAACAAACGGCCTTCGGCGCGTGTTGCGGGGGCCGCAACACGGCTTAACCCTGTTAGAACCGCAGTCCCGTTTTGGGGACAAACGACTCAAGTTTTAAGTGGTTTGTCCCCAAAACGGGACTACGGTCCTAAAAGCCTGTTGCCCTCTCGCTCAAGCCCTAGTGAACCCTTTCAGGATTGCCGTCCCGTTTAGACTCAAATTCTAAGTAGTTTGTCCCCCAAACGGGATTGCAGCACTATATGTCCTGATTATGCAGTAACACCCCGTCGTACACGTACGGTACAGCAACAGCAGTTACAGGAGTATCGCTTCACGTTCAACCGAGCTTTTGGGGGCAAACTAACTACCACTACTATTAAATATTAATACTGTGTCCTTGAATACAACGATTTTTCATACTAATATTCAATCAAAACGGTGCTTATATTTCGGGACAGAGTGATACAATAATATACAGCAGGGTTTCCCCAATGGGGCGGTGGTGTGCCAGCGAGCAAAATGATCGCGTTGTCGGGGGAAGCCGCCTTATTCCCTCCACGTTACGAGTGCAATTCTCCAGTCGCGCCGAGCGGTTTGGTCCGCCAAATATCGGGATACCGCCATACTCAGGCCGTGCTTGTCGCGGGACCCTGTACTGCTGTTTGTATCGGGGTATATTTTATTTTGTTTCATTAATTTTAATACGCTCGTATTGTTTTTCTTCTGCATCATCACTTTTACTTTCCACCACAGGTTGAGGTTTTTTACCCTCGGCGACCTCCTGGACAAGCCGCGCGTCACAGGTGTAGTCCCTTCTCCCCCCCGGTACATGCCTTCGTTTTGATCATTCCCACTGATTTTCATCGAGTGCTGCCAACTCATGCTCTCCCGCTTTCCACTATTACGGGGGGCCATAGAAATTAGGACCTACGGTACACACAAAAACCTATATATTTCCCAACTTTTACTATTAATATTAATAACAATATTGTTGTTGTTGTTGTTGTTGTTGTTGTTGTTGTTGTTGTTGTTGTTGTTGTTGTTGTTGTTGTTGTTGTTATTGTTGTTGTTGTTGTTCTCACATTAACTCACAATACAATGCAATCCGTGGTCGCAGGACAGGCTCCAATAACTCTGGAGTGGAAGAAATACCGCGGTAGTAAAACAGAGGCAAAAACAAAAAACAAGCATACGCACTCCACCACTGCGGACACCAGGGAAGCAAAAAGGAGACTATTAATAGCAGACAAACACCTAAAAAAGAAGATGAAGCGAAGCAACAAAAACAAAAACAAAAACAGAAGCAGATATGTAGCAAAACGCAAAAAAGGCAAAACGGACCATACTATTAATAACAGAGACACAAAAGAGGTACAAACGGGAATGAAAGAAAGATGGAAAAAAGAAGGGACAAAAAGCGAGAATCACGGGCGGGGGGGAAAGAAAATACGAAAGGCAGGTACTGGAGCATACAGACACGCAAAGTTGCCCAGGTGGCACCATGCTAGTTACTTGGGTCCCAAAGAAGGGAGTGCATCATGACGATGATGGCCATAACCAGGCTTCAGTCTGTTGGGCAGACCGCCCCCCCCCCCCTCCCCCCCCTCCCCCCCCCTCCCCCCCCCATTCCCCCTCGTCTCCCTTTCGCCCCCCCCCCTTCCCTGCCATTCTGCGCCCTCGCCTTGGCGTCAACGGCTGTGGTCCTATTGACTATGGTCTCCGGTAATAGTAAGTACCCGGTAATCAATTTTCATCCTTACGCATCGTACGAGGAGTATGCACTCGGTGGAACTCTAACCCACGAAATGAAAAATAGTGGGCACGCGGACCATCTATCCCCTGCATCCATCAAGCCGCTGGGGACATACTTGGAATTAGTGTGGGGTAGTTGTGAATATTGAGGCGAGATCTAATGGCATGTACGAGGCTGGGAGGTACGGCGGCATGAGAGCTTTTGCTATGGGGCTTTCTTATTAATAGGGGGAGGTGGGCAAGTTGAGGACGATTCGTTGGGGCGAGCAACACCCAGCAGTCCTACACCACCAGGCAGGTGCGTCATTCTTCCGGGCTGCCCTGCCAGCCTGCTGTGTTGGCTGCGGTTGTTACTTTTAGTTTAGCGAAGGATAAACACCTGCTACTTGACTGCTGCTGCTGCTTCTGCTGCTCTGCTTGTTGGTGTACTGACGCTGCTGCTGTTGTGCTGCTTGTTGAGCTGCTGCTGCTGCGGTTAACCGTATCAGAGGGACGTACGTATCAGTGACTGACCAGATACCAGGTACCTGGTATACATTACTTCACTTGTTGGCAGAGACGCGCTCGTCTTCAAGCTGCGTACAAATTCAACAGCTTCCAACTGCTGCTTACGTGCAAGGGCGTACACCTTCCACTGCGTACAGCAGCAACTAGCCCCTGCCATGCAAACTTGACGAGCATGCTCGCACGCCGGCCCAACCTGCACCACACCACGACCACGACAACAACAACAGCACTTGCCTTGGTAGTCCACAGAGTTCAGCCCGATTCCTCGAATTTCCGTAGGACGGACGTGGGCTCTCACTGCAGCATCCCACGCCTCGTAGTCAGGAGATGAAATCGCCATCTCACCAGTAATAGCGGCGGCGCGGGTGGGTGGCGGCGATGTGTAGAAAACAGAGAGCCCTCCGGCAGTCAGCAGCAGTACACGCCCTAGGAAGTGAGCACGAGTCAGGAGAATAAGCATCAAGGTTGATGCGTGACAGAGAAGGTCGGGTGACGGGGAGAAGCCACCAGCGAATTACACCGTCTCTCATGAAACAAGGAAAATTCCTGGAACTATGCTCCCCCCTCAAAACGGACAGTCCTGCGCTTCGCGTACATAGGAATTAAAACATGTATTCAAAATATGAGATATTTTCGGTGGCCCGCGTGTGGTTCCAGAATGCACCCCAGAGAATAAGCTGAACCGCACGCCGCAGGCTCGAGACTCGCCGGTGTGCTGCTGTGCTGCAGATTTGTTTGTTGTTGCAGAGAGGTTCCACGCACCCGAACCACTGACCACACCGCGCAATCTACGGTCCATATCGTGCGTGCGATCCCCTCTTTCTCTTCTTTCCCCGTCCAACCAATTTTTACTTTTGTGTGGCAATGGGGAGCACGGCCGAAGACGATGCCTTGGCTGCTGCTGCTTCCGCTGCGTCCAGCTCTCCCTACCAAGTGCCAACCATAGGCGAAGCCGTGGATGGCGGGGGGGGTGGGGACGGCGAATTCGACGGCGTGGATGAGATAAAGGGGTCGATGTGCATGTCCTGCGGGGGCGATGGTACGACGCGGATGCTGACCACCAAGATACCCTTGTTTCGAGAGGTCATCCTGAGTTCGTTCGAGTGCGACGACTGCCACTGGAGGAACAACGAGGTACGAGTCCGGCAGCAATAGTCTAACCAAACATTTCACTGACGTTGTGTGTGTGTGGAAATTGTTGTGCTCTAGACTTTTCTCCACAGCAGTCCAGTCCGTGCAGGGGATAGGTAGGAGCTGCTGACTGGCGTGAAAGCCCGCCTATGTGAGAGTGCTGCATTTACTCGGAGTGCCTGTGTTCTAGAGGTACTGGTGCATGGTACGTACAATACACCGCTGTCTGTTTTTTAGGGTGGTGGTGCGGTGTCTTGCCCCCTCATACCGGTACCTCTCTGACATGCTGCCCCGCGAAGCCTACCGCTACATTCCGGAAATTGACATGCGGCGGAATAGTGGTTGTCCAGAGTCCAGAAAATGCTGTTCTCCTGTTGTACTGCTGCCCTGTTGCCTCTTGCCCGTTGCCTGTTGCTTGTTGCCCGACACTCTGTTGTACGAGCATACAAGGCGCTTCGCTCCGCGGGCGGCCTACGCCGCCCGCTACGCTCGCTCAGGAAGGAAAAGTGCATCAAATTACCATGCGAAGCGGACAGAGGTCCATGATTGAATACCTGGTATAGTCTCTTTATTATGATCGTAGTTGCAAACTGGCGACTTGATAATGCCAAGAGCCCCGCCGGCATGCTTTAGGAGAAAACAGCTCGGACGCCACATACGCTTCGCATCGCGGGCGGTTGCCGCACGTACGTACATACCCCAGGTAGGGTACTTAATTTATTATTTTGATATGCTGTATGTACGACGGAAAAAGAGAAGCACGGCAAGGCACAGCAGCACCGCAAAAATAATGTAAAATGAAACCGAAAAAATCGGGTAAAAAAAAAATCCCCGTCCCCGTCCCTCCCCTGTAAATTTTTTCTGCCTGATTGGAACACCCTGCGCCGGTCAAAACAGAAAAAAACGATCAGCAGACAGCAGAGCTTCTCTCTCAGCCTCGCCCCTCTCGCGACCACCTCGCCATCGATTCGGTCCGGGTAAAGCTTTCCTCACTCTCTGCCACAGTCAGCCCCGTCGCCCGCCTCGCGTGAAGCCCGGTGCTCACCGTGGCCGTCGTTCGCCAGCTCGATAGTATTGGTACTCAGACCGGGAGCTCCCTCTTCCCTCTTTCAACTTCAGCGTGGTTGCAAAAATAAGCACCGCTTGAATCTTATCTTGCAAATTCGAACGACCCTTAGGGCCAGTCTTAGCGAGGGCAAAATAAAAGAAACAAAACGAAGTAAAACGAACAGACTTCCGTTTTTCGCAAAAAACAGCAGGTTGAGTAACGAGCAAAAAAAAACGGGAAAAAAACGAAACAAAAAAGAAGAAGCCGAGTCGTTTTTTTACGCGGTGCAATTTTCCAGAACGACTCAACCGCCACAGCACGTGATTCCCGGCGATAGCGCTCGACAGCGACGGTGGATAGACACAACTCGCACACGTGAGGCACCCTCCACAGCAGGCGGTTCTCTTGGTCCAACCCGCTCCCTCCGGAATGCTCTAGACCTTGTGTATCGGCCATCGCTGTTCGATGGCAGACGTTTGAATGTTGAGTGGGACTCATGTTGAAAATATGCCGCCACAACCACTTCCTGATCCCCCGGTTTCTTGCGAGGGCACCCCATGGTGATTCCATACCCATATGTGCTCGCGCAGTCAGCAGACAAGCCGCGTGGCAGCCACATGCACTACCTCGGCCATCGTGCGCTTGCCAACCGGTCGTAGAAACTTTATCGGAACTTCATCCCAACGCTTCGAGCTCCTCCTATGTTCCTCTTCGACCCTGGGTATCCCATGTTTCGTTTATTTGGCACCATTTCGTGTTTTTCAAGTCCTGTGGGACTTAGGGTGCGTCCAAACAGAATCGAAAAGCGCAATCGCAAATCGAATTCATTTCGATTTCGATCAAAATTAGCCGAGGTGTCCGAACAGAATCGAAAAGTGAAACTAGAAATCCAGGCAAAAAAGCAACGGAGAGCACAGCCTACTTGGGCCGTTCGCAACTGCTTGTGCACACATGCCGGCAATCTAGCGCTCGGTAACACAGATCCCCCACAGAAGCAGGCAAACGCGACGGCATTTCGATTCCGGGAGGTCGTTGGGCCTCCCATGGAGGTGGCGGCGCGTCCAACGTTGACGCCTCAAACTTGAAATTATCCTGAGAACGAACTTCCGACCTCGTTCCCGAGGGCATTATCCTGAATTATCCTCAAACTATGTTGGCTTAGGCTCGAACGCCGGGACACAAAGGCCCGAGAACGTCGGGGCTGGTGTTGTGGTTCGCCTGCTGGCTGTTTACGGGGGGGTCTGTTCGGCTGTGTTGTCGTGCTAGCTGTGGGTAGGCTGCTGTGTACGGCGGTCCTGATGTAATATTTTGACGTGGTTGCGCTGACCAGTAGGACGCGCTGAATTGTTGCTATTCGTGCTTTCGATTTCTTTTCGATTTCCAGCCGTCAACTTTTTGATTCTTGCACTGGGTTGTAAATCGTTCATTTTCTCGGAACCTAAAAAACGAAGGGGAACATGTTTTGAACAAAGACCAATCAGCACCTTGTTTAATATCATTTCGATTTTCGAATTCGATTCTGTTTGGACACGCCCTTAATAAAAACGAAATGTGAAAACGGAGGTATCGGGATCTCTACTTTTTTCTTTTTTTTTATTTGGCCAATAAAACTCACGTGCTCTTTAGTGCTGCTCTTCGTTTTTTTATTTCGTTTTTTTTTTTGTTTATTTTGCCCCCGTTAGGACCGGCCTTTATATCTCGTACATACTCTATCCAAAATCACAAATGGAGGCCTGACAGAGCCCGTTCATGCATCCCTCGTGTCTCGAGGCACACGCGACGCCCAGGCACGAAAGCGGCGACCGCGCTCCTTGCAACCCCCCCTCTACCCGCCAGCACCGGCTGACACCCGCGACGGCGCCGGGCTCTCCCGCGGTGCCGTGCTCGGAGTACACGTACGCACACGAAACGAAAGAAGAAAAAAGGGAGAAAGGGCCGAGAGTGCCAAGAGAAATGGAGAAAACAAAGAACCGCTGGAAAGGTCCGGCAATAATGAAAGGAGGCGATTTCGAAGTGGGAGCTCTGAGAGGCCAGGGGTGTATATACCACCGAGCACGCTCAGAGGGTGAGATCTAGGTAAGTAGTTCTATACTACTTTATCAAAACCGGGGCGTACGTACGTACGTGTATGCACGCACCCATGGTATGCCCATGGATCATGTGTTCCCGTGATCCATGATGGGTATACCTCTACGCAGTACTCGTACCTCTGTGAAGTACTGTACGTATATTCCCTGATCCGTACGAGTATCATGTGAGTAAAATGTCATGTTGAACCAGATTTACCTCTCGACTCTGCTTGACTCTAGATTTCCACGGGCCGCCTCGTTGATTCCACTCAGCGCCCAGTCAGCCAGTCAGTCCCACTCAACAGTCGATGGAAGGGCGACTCTGTGCGACTGTTGGCAGACTTAGAAGTTGGCCATAACGCCAAGTAAAGCCTCTCCTGCTTGGAAACACTCGCATAGAGTTATTTTGTAACTCTGGTTGTGGGCAGCCGTTGGACGGAAAGATGCCAATTGGCTTACAATTACGAGTACAAGCACTCGCATGCCGTTCATCCAGAAGGTAAGGCGAAAAACAGCAAGTAATGTGGTTTTACGAATCCGCCGGAGGGTTAAAACTACTACTGTCTCGACGTCTCGGCCTCGAGGACTTGAACTTGCAGTGGTACTGGTCGTTTGAAGGGGTGGTATGAATAGCCGGTCTTCGAATCATACGGTATGTACCTTGTACGTACTGGCATTCATACCCAGTATCCCTCATCATACGGGTCACGCTGCCTGTCCTTTGTGTGTTGAGGGTGGCACTGCTGCTGCACCGCCGTCAGACACAGCATCGATTGCTGCTTTTGATGAGTCGCAGCAGGGAGCTTGCCGACTTATATGATACTTCTACGCCTTGCTTGCTTGAATATTTTTTGCTCAATTTCTTGCGAGCAGAAAACCACGAGGCACACGTGTCCCTCCCTATTGTATGCAGTACCAGGTGCAGTGCCTGGCAACCAATATGTCAGGAGGCGTAAGCCAAGCAAGGCCAAACGTGCGCTGTCAAGGGTCTGGGGCCGACTGTTTGACACTAAAAACCCAGTAGTTTGGTGTCGGTCAAGGCATGTCAAGGGAGATTCGCAGTCTGTGAAGGGGTGGAAGTGCTATCTCCTGGTATATACTCCCGTAGGCGAGGCTGTATTGTAAGTGCACTAATTCGCACAGCACGGCAGCCGACATGCTCCGAGTACATATTTATATCATACCAGGTACCGTACGAAATGAGAAACCCGTGTTTTCGTGTCATATACCCTGCCAGCCTCGGCTTCTCCGACAACGACTCGGCCGATCAAAGCGAACGCCGCCGCCGCCGCCGCCGCAGATGACGAGCGGCACAACTGCAGTCAACACCGCAGTCTCAACCTAGCACCCGCAGACAACCTCAACCCGGCACCGCGATCCCAACCCAGTGTCGCAGTCTCTACTCAGCACCGCAGCAAGTGTCTATCAACCCCGCACCGCAAGTCTCAGCGCAGCACCGTAACCCCAACCCCCTTGCTTGCTGGCTTGCTGGCTTGCTTGCTTGCTTGCTTGCTTGCTTGCTTGCTTGCTTGCTTGCTTGCTTGCTTGCTTGCTTGCTTGCTTGCTTGCTTGCTTGCTTGCTTGCTTGCTTGCTTGCTTGCTTGCTTGCTTGCTTGCTTGCTTGCTTGCTTGCTTGCTTGCTTGCCGTTATTGTTTTCTGTTTACACCGACCCCTCCCGGTGGCGGCTGACGGTGGTTGTGGCGATTTTTTGGTTTTCGTTTGTTGATTGAAGGTGACATTCGGGGGAGAGCTGCAGGAGAAAGGGTGCCGATTCGATCTCAAGGTCAACAACGCGGAAGACCTCAACAGGTATACACCCTGCTGATACCTTGGCACCAGGTATTTGCTTCGATGGATTCCCCCACGATTAATAGTACGCCATTGTATTCCCTGAGAATACCCTGATATATATAATATATATTATATATATATAATATTGCTCTGGTATTTCCTTGGTAAGATACCGGTAATAAACTGGTAATACCTTGGAAACACCCTGGTAATACTCTGGTGTATACCCGTGCCGCTGCCATCCGCTGTACTCGCTCACGGACAGAGCACCCTCGGCATGGTGGTATTCGTGATGATGCACACCGTTATGTATTCATGAGGACGAGCTGGCTTTTGCCGTATCGGTCTGTAGGCGGCGAGTGCCTGGGCCCGAACCATGTCGCTGTAAAAACACGCCGTCGGAATCTGCCGTGGTGTGCCCGCTCCGTCCCGCTCCGCCACGCTCCTTCGCCCCGCCCCACCCCGTCCCACCCCACCTTACTCCACCCCACCTTACTCCACTCTACCTTACTCCACCCCACTCCAACCCCACCCCACCCCACCCTGCCCACCCCACCCCACCCACCCCAACCAAACCCAACCCAACCCAACCCAACCCAACCCAACCCAACCCAACCCAACCCAACCCAACCCAACCCAACCCAACCCAACCCAACCCAACCCAACCCAACCCAACCCAACCCAACCCAACCCAACCCAACCCAACCCAACCCAACCCAACCCACCCCAACCTCACCCCAACCCAACCCAACCCAACCCACCCCAACCTCACCCCAACCCACCCCAACCCATCCCAACCCAACCCAACCCAACCCAACCCAACCCAACCCAACCCAACCCAACCCTGCCCTACCCCTCCCCACCCCGCCCCGCCCCGCCTCGTAGACAGGTGATAAAGTCCGACTTCGCGACGGTAAACTTCCTGGAGATGGAGTTCGAGATTCCGCCGATGCAGCGGGGGGAGGTGACTACAGTGGAGGGGCTGCTCAGGACGTCCGCCGAACGCCTGGGAGAGGCCCAGGACCTTCGCATGGAAAGATCACCGGAGGTATGCATGTATACGAGTAGGGAGGGTTCGAGGAGGGGGGTGTCGGGGGCATGTGTTGGCAGTGCTGGAGGCGGTGGGTGGCGGATCGGGAGAGCACCACGTTACAGCGTTAGTTTGTGGGCATATCATCGTCCCACTGCAGACGCGCCGCAAGATACCCGCGCGTGTTTTTTTTTTTTAATGTTTCCCTTTCTTCTGGTCACACGCAGCAAGGTCAGGTCACCCGGCTATGGTTTTTGCCAGGCTATGGTTTTTGCCAGGTTCAACCCGAACCAAAGAGCTACTTGCGGCATGCATGTACTATTACTACGTGAAACGCCGCTGTGCGAATTCCTGTTCGCTCCTTCCTTTGAGGATCAGGAAAGCGCCTCGTTACAGAGCCAGTTGATGAAAAAAGGGATGCCATCGCTACACCGCAGACGCGCCGTATGTGTTTTTTTGTTTTCCTTGTTCTCAGTTCACGACGCATCAGGAATGCACGGCGCCACAGTAACCAGTTTTGAGTTTTGCATATATCACCGCCGCGCCTTAAGACACGCCGTACGTACGCGCACGCGCACGCCCACGCGTTTTTTTTTGTTGGTTTCGTGTTTCCGTTCGTCATGTCGCGCGAAAGGTCGGAGCGCAGATTGCGGGAGTTATCGCGCGGCTAGCTCTCATGAGCGCGGGGATCGACTCGGAGTTCCCGTTCACCATGGTTGTCGACGACCCTTCGGGTAACTCTTTCGTCGAAAATCCCTCCGCGCCGAACAAGGACCCCGCGTTGACGGTGAGAGGCATTGACTGGCGTCTGTCTTTCAAGATTTTTGGCCCAATGAGCTCGAAGGCTCGCGATTTGTTTCGCGTGTAAGCAGCAGCAACAACAACAACAACAACAACAAACATGAGAACTACTTATAACAAGCTGCACGAACGTGTTTTGGGGGGAAAGCTACTTGGAATCAATGAGGGACACATTTTGTAGTGTACCGGAGTAAAGCCTCTTGAGTGAAAGGGTTACGTTTCAGATGGACTACTGTTTTTCGTGTTTTTCTCGCGCAGAACACTCTGGCCCGAAATGTGAGCGACGTTCGGTCTTCATCTATACCTGTTATACCGTATGTCACACGGGTGATAAGACAAGATAACACATCCCCTCGGGCGGGTTTCCACGCTGATTTGCCCGACAAACGGGGAGGGGTACGCGATGTGTCTACGACTGTCTCTGTAATATGGGAAGGTATGTCGACGAGATTTTCCCAACGCATCGCTATTTTCGTTGGGCGTACCCGCCCCCGCCTTGAAGCATGGTTTCGAGAAAATTGGCTTTCGAGAAATCGAAAATTCTTTCTAGGAGGTGTGTCATCTTATCACCCGTGTGATGGGGTACGCCTTATAAATATATACCTGGTAAGTTGGTAGATGCAATAAGAGTACCTATTGCTATATGCGAAGTTGAGGTAAAATCGCGAAAATTAAATGGGATTTTTTGCATTTTTTTGGTTGTTGGCAAAACTCGCAGTTTTTTTTTTTTTTTTTGGTATGTCGCTTGTTGGGTAAAAACAAAAACTACCTGGTATTTATTGGTATGGTGATGTTTTGGGCGACTCCTGCGTACCAGACGTGCGGTGCCAATGGTAAATACCAGTAGCACCGTTCGTTTGTACCATACGAAGCTCTGCCGCATCGTACACGCCTCCCCCCCCCCGCGCGAGCGGCAACGGCTATGCCAGCCCAGTGGGGGGTACCTACCTACTTTAGACCACCACGCGACAACGCCATTCACGTGGGTAGTCTTAGCTCTTCACTCGTGGGTCTTGATATTTTTTTCTACTGCAAAAAATCAAATCCACACTGATTCCAAGTAGATGAACTTTTGTGAAGTTTATTTTTTACCTGCCGTTGTCTCAGAGAAATCTTGAAACCGGATGGTCTGATGAAAGTGGGTACCCCACTCTACCGTGTTGCTGATGTTCTTACATTACTGTACGTGGGACCATAGTAAATGGGACCAAAATTGTGAGTAAAATTAGGTAAATATATGCCTGGTAGGTTTTTGTGTATACCGTAGGTGCTATTAACTATGGTCCCCCGTAATACTGTACGTGCCCGATAGGGCGTCGTCGTTCCTCTTGTTGCTGTAGGTTTAGACCGGGGCTATGCACATCGTTTCTAGAGGGTTGGCGTGCGCTGAGTTGCACGCAGCCCGAGCCTGTGTGTGTGCGTACAGGGGGCCTACCCAACACAACCCCGCCTTGGCTTGCGCGCTCCTCGTCGTCGTCGTCGTCGCTTCCCCCCCCCCCCCCCGGCCAAACAATGTTTATGCCTGGTCGGTGAAAACCCGACGTGCTCCGTCCTGCCATTGTAGGGATGCGAGGGTCTTATGGTTACACGGCTACGGCTATGCATGATCCGATGTACTCCGTCCCGGTATTGGAGGGATGCGAGGGTCTATGGTCACACGACTACGGCCATGCATGATATCGGAGTACCCCCCCCCCTCACCCCGCCCCCCCCCCCACCCCCCCGCGCGCGCACGCGCGCCCGTGCCCCGATGCGGTGCCGAGACACACATACAGACGGCGTACTACGTCCGAACAGCGACGCAGGACATGTTATTGGGTTTGCAGCCGTCCCAGGAGGCGATCGCGTCCGGGACGGTGGACGCGACCTCGAAGGCGAGGCCGGCGCCGCGCGAGGTGGAGGGTTCGGGCGCTCTGATGGCCATGGCAACGAAGCCATCTCAGGTGAGGGAGGGAGGGAGGGAGGGAGGAAGAGAACTGCATCTCGAAGCGATGGTCATGGGGGAAGAGCTGCCTGCTTGCTTGAGTTTTTTTGTGGCACAGCTGTACCCTTTTCGTCTTTGCGCGCTGTCAATGGAGCAGCAACAGTAAGGTGGGGCAGCCGGAGCAGCTACGTACGTCGGGGCTATTTGTTTCGTGCACAATGACGTTTGTCTTGTCGAGGGTTACGCTCGAGGTTGTTTCATCGCATCGCACCGAGACACAAGCGCTTTTACTGCCGAGGGTTGGTTCCTTCTGGAGACCCACCAACCACCGCCGTGTGGTCCTTGCGGAAACCCCTCGCTGCAGGTTCCATTGGTCACTTGCCCCCTTTGTCACAATCGGACTTGGATTCGGCGTCGCCGTTTTCCTCACAGAGCGAGCGAGGCGACAAGTTGACCAATCACACAACTCAGGGATCATTTCGGCGGCATCGATTGAATCACACAACTCAGGGATCATTTCGGGGGCATCGATTGCCCCCAAGAAGTTCAAGCGTAGCGGCAAAAATTGACCAATCAAGCAATGCGTTTTTGTTGTTGTTGTTTTATTCGGCGCCGCCGATTGGCCCAAAAGTGCGCGGGCACAGACGACAGATCGAGCAATCAAGCGAAGGAGACCCACTGCCTACACATGCGTTTCCAAATCCCGACGAGAGTGATCGTCTTGAAACGAATCCCATGGTGATAGGCTGGCTGCGGTAGCTGCGAGGGCGAGCCACCCTTGCCTCATTACTACCCTGTTGCATTTTGCCGCACCCCCGTTCGTTCACGAGTAACCACCCCCCGGGGGGAAAGTATTGCTGTTCTAGGAGGTGGATGGTGGCCACAGACGACGAAACAGAAAGGGGAGAAGAGAAGCAAGAATTCGCTTATGTAATATATGGAAAACTTAGAACGTCATGAGCACCCAAATGTTGGAGGTGCCTCTATTAGGAGTAGGAACGTACAGTAAGTCTCTGCGGCATCGTCTTCGGGATCCTCCACCCGGCTCCCGCATACGCCATCGGAGAGTTCCGACGGTAGTAGTGGGATAGCATCCCTCCCTGCTGCACCAGCGATGATTAGCTGCTGTTGCTTCCCATCGGGCTCCTCTCGCGTTCTGTATTCGAGGCCGCTTCTCTAAAAAGCGGCGCAATCGAAGCAGCTAGCTGCTCCAAAACAAAACCCTGTTCCAATACGTGATGAGCCCGAACGTCTCAAAAGTCACCCCCCGTGAGGCTGTGGACCGGCACACATTTCTAGAATGTTCGGACCCTCGGGCAGCAGTAGCCCAGAGTGCATGGCAGTCCATGGATGGATGTTTCAGGTCATGTATTATTTGGCCTCCCACATGGTAAGGGCAGAAGAAGATGTGAGCCTCGTGCGTCACCACTTGCAGCCTTAAGAAATCAAGAGCCACATGATCCACACTATTGGGCAATGCTACGAACCGGTACGCATCTGTCATCTAAAGTGACCAAACGAACACTCCGTCTCGAAAGGGATGCGTGGTCCATTGGTCAAATGACTCGAGGCAAGCAACGAACGAGTTCGCCCCCCCCCGCCCTCGCCCCTCCCTCCCTCCCTCCCTCCCTCCCTCCCCGCCCCGGTTCGCCATCGGCTTGGGTTGCTCAGGAGAAAGAAGGCGGTGAAGAAGAGAAGGAAGGGGAGGGGTTCATGAAAAAAGAGGCGGTGCGTCTGCCGGAAAACTGTCCGGCGTGCGGGGCGCCGGGGGAGTCTTTGACGTGCATCGCCGACATCCCCCACTTCAAGGAGGTCATGATCATGGCCTTCGACTGCGAGGCCTGCGGCTTCAAAAGCTCAGAGGTATTAGTGTGGGGAAAACTACAGTAGCTGGCATTAGCGTGGGGACATACTGTTCTGTAGCATACGGGGGAACATAGCATGGCAATCGGGACCCAATATGCTTGGTAAAAATACTGGAATACTTGAAAGTATTAGGTTTTTGTGTACGTGACGATTCCTGATTACGATGGTCAATAGTATTACTACTAATAATGATAATAATACCTCGTAATAGTATCATTAATAATAATAAAAATAACAACAACAACAACAACAACAACAACAACAACAATAATAATAATAATAATAATAATAATAATAATAATATAGTAGTAATATTACGGTGGACTACGTCTAGTATTTAGGACCAAATACTGTTAGTAAATAGATAGGTTTTCGTGTGTACCGTAGGTCCTACCTTGGTATTTACTATGACCCCCCGTGAATAGTATGATATCAGGTACCACTCTGGACGTGAATATATTGACCGCTAGGTCTTTACACTATTACGGGGGACCATAGTTAACAGGACCAAATATTGTTGGTAAAAATGGTTAAACATATAGTTTTTTTAATGTATACCATAGGTCCTGTTAACTATGGTCCCCCGTAATAGTGCTCCTCATATTTTGCATGTTTGTGTACAAGGGGCGCACACGCACGAATAAAAGGCGAAACGAACGGGTGGGGGGGGGTGGGATTGTGACCGTCGCAGGGTTAAGAGGTGACCGTCGCAGGGTTAAGAGACTGCATTGTAAACGCCTGTACACGTATGGGAACTCCCGACCCGACCCGGCAGGGGGGGTGGCCCCGATGTTGACATAAGCTATGGTGCGCGAAGATCGCGAGCAATGGTTGACCGTCCACGAGCAGCGTGAGCACCCAGCAGTACTGCCGTACCGTTATATCATACCTGGTATCATATACGCTTACGGTCTTATGCTGCGCCCGTGCCGTGCGACCCCTTGCGATCAACCATTGTAGCTCGGGCAAACATTTTTTTTTGGTTGTCATGCCTCAATCACGGAGTGGCCATTGCTGTGCGTACAAGCAACAAACAGCAGTAGTACAAGGTAGTATTAATAGTCGTCACTTTTGTGGTAAAGTTTTCCCCTCTCAAGTCCCCCAAGAGGGTCATCAATCCTTTTAGGACTGCAGTCCCGTTTTGGGGACAAACCATTCATTTTCCAAGTACTATGTCCCCAAAGCGGGACTGCAATACTAAAAGGGTTTTATTAAAATAAAACAAAAGTTTAAGTACTGCAGTTCCGTTCTGGGGACAAACCAGTCAAATTCTAAGTAATTTGTCCCTAAAACGGGACTGCCGTCCTAAAAGGGCTGAGAGAGGTGTCGCGTGGTTGCATCGCCCCGGTGGTTCAAGTGGTTAACCTCGAATTCTACTTGTTTGAGTCCTGGGTTCGAGCCCTAGGAGGGTCGGACTTTGACTTTATTTGCAAAAATAAAAAAAGGGATTCAGTTGTTGAGAGCGCCTTGCAGCGTGGGTAGGCACAATTCGATGCGAGTCGACGAGGGAAGAAAAGGTTGAAATCTTCTCGCGACAAAAATGAAGGCACGTACCGTAGCGGGAAGAGGGGAGAAGGGCCTGCTATGTGACCCCGGATCTGAGTTACGAGTTGGAAGGAGAGAGAGAAGATGTGCGAAGATAATGAATGGGATGGAAAAAAATGGGATGGAAAAAAAAAAAAAAAAAAAAAAATACTGCTGTATACCAGGTACAGCAGTGTAGGGCGCACGAATAAGGAAAAAAGCTTATGAAAACGTAAGGCTGATGTTTTTGGGGAAACGCTACAAACGAATTATATCCAGAAAACGATGTACTCGGCGGCGAGCGCTGCACCAAACCCTACACTCGGTGTATATTAATAGTGGTGTGCTCGAGGCTAAGGTTGAACAAGGATGGGTATCACTGTAACATTTTTTAACCCTTTCACGAAGTACTGCAGTCCCGTTTCTGGGGACTATTACGGGGGACCATAGTAAACAGGACCAAATATTGTTAGTAAAAATACGTACATGTATAGGTTTTTGCATTTACCATAGGTCCTATTTACTATGGCCCCCCGGTAATAGCTACTTAGAACTTGGGAGTACAGTTCTAAAAAGGGTTCTTGAGGCTTTTCTCAGATTGGGCGTTTCTTGTTGGCGGGCCCATACTGCAGCTGTCCAAGTCCGTGCTTGCCTTGTAGGGGTAACGCCTGATTATTTGAGGCTGACGGGGGGGGGGGGCTCAATACCAGCAGAAACTCGCCCAACGAAAACCTGATTTCGAGAAATGCTATATAGAAGTGAAACCCGATGATGACCACTCCCAAAGCTTATGTACGAGGTATTTACGGAAGACCATATTAACCCCTTTAGAACCGCAGTCCCGTTTTGGGGACAAACCATTCGAACTTCAAGTAGTTTGTCCCCAAAACGGGACTGCGGTTCTAAAAGGGTTAAATAGGACCTACGGTACTCACAAAAACCTATATATTTACCTATTTTTATCAACACTATCTGATCCTACTTACTATGGTCCCCCGTAATATATACTTGAGTTTATCACGAAAACATCTGTAATATATATTTCGCAGCTACTGACTGATGGCATTCCAACGATATTGGGTTAACCCTTTTAGGACTGCAGTTCCGTTAGGGGGACGAACTACTCAGAATTTGAGTGGGTTGTCCCCCAAACGGTACTGCAGAAAAGGATAAAATATTACCTCATAAGGCAAAAAAAAAAAGTGCTGCGTTCGCACGTAGCACGCGTCTCCGTAACCTCTAATATGGGCGGTAACCGCGCGCGACCGCTGTTGTTTTTTTTGACGCGCAGGTTAAGGGGGGCGGTGCAATCCCTCCCAAAGGGACGGTGCACACCCTTAACGCTACGTCGAAGGAGGACTTCCGACGAGACGTGCTCAAGTCAGACACCGCCGTGCTGGAGCTGCCTCAGCTCGAGCTGGTCATGGAGATGGGAACGCTCGGCAGCATGTACACCACCGTCGAGGGGCTTCTCAACAAGGTGGCCGGTGGGAGGTGGGGTGGTTGTGCGGACACGAGTAACAAAAAAAATCGTGCGCGCAAACTGCGACGAGATTTCTCGGCCTCCAAAGCTGAGACAGTCTTCCCAAGTTTTTTCTTAAAAACTGCAACTGCTGTGTTTCGTCACTGAAAAATCAAAATACGTGTTCGATTTTGCGTTGAACATATAACTGCTGCGTTCGTTAAAAAAAAAAAAACAACGCACGAAAAGCGTCGTCGTTTTTTTTTTCTGGGGCAAGTGTGTACGTTTTTTTTCTCCGCCAGCAATGGGGCTGCAAAACACTGCTTTTATAGCGAGGGGCGGGAAACCGATTGCCGTTGGTCGTGCTGTGCTTGTTTCAATACCTGGGGGCTAAATGTTGAATATCAACAGCGGTACTTGTTGCAGCGAGCAGAGCAGAGCAGCGCAGAGCAGAGCAGAGCAGCGAGCGACGTTTTTTTGTCCTATTGTTCTGCGGATTTGCTTTTACACTCGCATCAGGCCGAATGCGTTTTTCACGAAAGCACCCCCCGAAGACAAATTGGCCGAGAGCACTAGGGCATGTAAATAAGAATCGCCATCGCGAAATGCGAAAGCTGTAGATGTTTTTCGTGGGCCTTCCCTGGTCGATCCCCTTACACTCCGCACCGGCAATGCCAATCAAGGCTGGTCAGACGTCGCCACGGCAGTGTCCGTGTGGTGCTTTCCGCGACACTCGAAAATAATCTACCCGGTAAAAACAACGAGGCTTTATTTAGCATGGAGCCACTGTGCTTTGCTTGATAGCTCCAGACAGAAGGGGAATCGGTAACCCCCCAAGGCGCGCCGCACGCACATCTTCTTTGCTCCCCTGAACCCAGGCACGTGCAAGCCTCGTAGAGGGAAACCCGTTCTTCAGCGGAGACTCGGCGACCGAGCACCACGGGAAGGAAAGCGAGGTGCAGCGGAAGTTCCGCGTATTTTTGGACAGGTGCGACCCCTTCGCCCACCCCCCCTCACCTCTTCTCCCTCTATCCGTTTTTTTTTGTCCCCCCTATATTTTTTTTTTGTCCTGCCGAGACCGAGGAGTTGGACTTGTTAATTGTTTTGTTTTTGCCTCGCTGCAGTATCTCAGGGGTGTTCCCCCCCATCCTCGCCCCCGCCCCCGCCCGAAGGCCTGTGGTGCTGCGCTGCGATGCGCTGTGCTGCCTGCTGCTGAATAATCGCGTCGTCCGGAGGGTACTCTCTTGTTGTTTTTTGTTTGTGTTTTTGGAGACAGCGGAAGGCGGGAGATCGTGAGCCCCGTTCCTCTTAACAGGACGGCAAGAGATTTAGTTGGCTGCGGCGAAGTTTTGGTGCGTGCCGTAACGAGGCGTTTTTGTTGTCGTTGTTGTTGTCGTTGTTGTTGTTGTTGTTGTTGTTGTTGTTGTTGTTGTTGTTGTTGTTGTTGTTGTTGTTGTTGTTGTTGTTGTTGTTGTTGTTGTTGTTGTTGTTGTTGTTGTTGTTGTTGTTGTTGTTGTTGTTGTTGTTGTTGTTGTTGTTGTTGTTGTTGTTGTTGTTGTTGTTGTTGTTGTTGTTGTTGTTGTTGTTGTTGTTGTTGTTGTTGTTGTTGTTGTTGTTGTTGTTGTTGTTGTTGTTGTTGTTGTTGTTGTTGTTGTTGTTGTTGTTGTTGTTGTTGTTGTTGTTGTTGTTGTTGTTGTTGTTGTTGTTGTTGTTGTTGTTGTTGTTGTCGTTGTTGCTGCTGCTGCTGCTGCTGCTGCTGCTGCTGCTGCTGCTGCTGCTGCTGTTGTTGTTGTTGTTGTTGTTGTTGTTGTTGTTGTTGTTGTTGTTGTTGTTGTTGTTGTTGTTGTTGTTGTTGTTGTTGTTGTTGTTGTTGTTGTTGTTGTTGTTGTTGTTGTCGTCGTTGTCGTCGTTGTCGTCGTTGTTTTCGTTGTCGTTGTTGCTGTTGCTGTTGTATACCTGGTATGTTAGATTGAAGTAGCTCTCCATGTTGTGATACAGTATAGTTCTGTATACGCGCGTAGCGGAAGGGAGAATCGGACGAAACAAGCAGAAAAAACGTATAATCCAGCACGCTGATGTAAGCGGGGGAGGGGGGGGGGGAATCGAGGTGAATTCCGCCGGGGGCGGAAATTTTAGGGACGGAGTTCACGGCTGTTTAGCGATTTCCAGGTATGTACCACCGAGATAAGGTGAATGCGGCAATGTACGCGTCTTGCCGTCCGTTGGACTGCCCGCCTCCCTCATACAACACGTATCACAACATGCCACATCTATCTTATCCCGTCGTGTTGAACATCGATACTGAGCAGTCGGCTGCATCAATGTCGCCCCAAGCAGAACCAAAGACAACTTGCATAGCGAAGTATCGCTCTAGACGCGTTTATTTTTTGTGAATCCTCGACTCCCATGGTTGCGCGTGTCGCTCTCCCGCGCGCGCTCTGTGCGCGCGTTGGTCGGCTTCGCGTCAAGAGCATTTTGTTTCTTTGCTTCCTCCTCGAGTCAATGGTACCGCCTGTTTGTTACCCCCCTCGCGCGCTCTGTGTGCGTGCATTGCGTTGCGTTGCATTGCATTGCGTGCGTGCGTTCTCGGTTGTGTCCTCGGCTGTCGGCTGTCGGCTGTCGGTCAAGCGCAGGTTCCGCTCGTTGATCGACGGAGATACCTTGCCGTTCACGCTGGTCGTGCGTGACCCTCTGGGCAACAGCTTCATAGGCTCTTCTGAGCACGAGAATCCCGTCGATGACCCCAAAATCACGGTGAGAGAGACAGCGAGCGGTAAATAGCCAAACTGTAACGCTTGTTTTCCTTGGATCGTTCCAGACTTGAAGAGACTTACAAAACAGTTGATTTTTGGCCGGGAATGGGGGGCGGGAAGGAAAGTAGTGGAGAGGGGGGAGAGAGAGGAGGGAAATTGGGGGGGGGGGGGGGGGGGTGTACTCATACAATGCATGGCCGTAGTCGTATGACCATAGACCCTCGCATCCCTCTCTATATTGCCGAGACGGAACACGTCGGGTTTCCACCGACCAGGCAGATGTTGTTTGCGCCAAGCGCGAACCGCCGTGAGGTGTTGGGCGAGTCGCATGAAGAGTGAGCTTCATCCTGCTTGAAGTTTCGCGATGTTCATGTGAATCCCAGCGCCGCTATATTATTCGATGTATAGTGTAGGCTTGAGAAGGAAGGGGAAGGCGGGGGCGGGGGGGCTCGGCATCGTATATGTATACAGTAGTATGTATTCGAAACACCTGTCGTGTTTGCAACACCTGTCGTGTTTGCAACACCTGACGTATTTGCCAACGCCTGTCGTATATGGAACACCTGCCATTGTCGTTGAAGGTGGATTGGTTCGAGAGAACTTTCCAGGAAAATGAGGAGCTGGGGCTGAACGACATGAACACCGCAGAGTTCGAAACCCTTCCGGAGGGCTACGTAAGACCATCGGAGGGGGAAGGGGAGGCATCGTTGGGAGGGGACGGGGGAGCGTCTCATCTCATCCCGCACCGGGTGGGCACAGACCACCCCACGCCGTTCACGAAAGGGCAGGAGAAGGAGGACAACACTAAGACGGACGGGGTTTCCACTGCCGCTACTGCTGCCGGCTCTACCGTTGCGGCATGACAGTCGGGGGAGAGGGAGGGGGGGGGGGGGGGGAGGGGGGGCGTTCTGTTTTACCCTCGTATCGCACTGCTGTATAGCATGCGCGAAATAACACAATCCCTCGGACGAATTTAGCATGCTGTTTCGTTTTTTAATGACCGCAGGGAAAGTGTGAAGAATGCCGAGCGATGCGCCTATACACGCGGAAAACAGCTCGACGATGAGATTTATTTTCGCCGCAGCAGTAGATAATCTCCAACATCCATCGTTTCGTTCGTTCTGTGCGCTCCCCTTCTTAACCCCTTTGTAGGACTACAGAGTGCCGTTTTCGGGACAAACCACTCCAATTGTAAGTAGTCTCATCCCCAAAACGGGAGTGCGGTCCTTAAAAGGGTTACGTATACAACTCGAAGAAAATCGGCCCGGTCCTGAAAACTCGTGCCATGAACGTGAGGGGTTGTTCCCCTTCGCGTTTGTGCGATGTTTACGTATGTCGCGTTAACGCCTATCGCAGCATCGAACGCGCTGTATAGGGTGTAGGCTCCTTGGTGCGTGGGCCCCGATAATTCGGGTCGCCCGTCGGTCGCTTGTCCCGCGGGACATGGTAGTGTTGGTTGCGCACAGATTCTACCAAGGTATCGGTCCCCTGTACACGAGTGTTTTTTGGGGAGTCTTTTGTCGGATGTGCCCGACAACCACTGACTGGGCTCTATCAGTGAGCGGCTGACTGGTAGCTCAGTGGTTGTCGTGCGTGGCTGGTACTTGGTACCTAACAAAAAGCACACAGCCAACAAGTGGGCGATTTCAGGAAAATCGCGGAACCTATCGAAGGCTTTGGTAATAATGGGGACGTCTTTTAGACCTTTAGCCCAGCTACGTGGAACTTGAATGCAAACCCTAAACCTATCGCCCTATTAATGATATACCCCGACTGTCTGCGAATTTTCTGGGGATGAACAACATGGTTGATGAAAACGAGGAGTTGTTGTGGGCTATCAACCGTTTTGTCGAACCCGGCCCGAGTCTTGAAAAGACTGACTGCTACTGGTGATCTGGACCTTTTGAGGGGGAAACGTGGGTTGAATTACGGTCGGGTGATTCATATTACTGTAGAAGTGCAGATTTCGACATCTAGGTATTAATAGGTGTGATCGAGAGGCGGCGTGAGTGATTTCGAAGGGGGGACCTTTGACTTATTCTGTTGTCATTTTTTTTTGGATGGCGCAGACAGGTATAGTACATGGTATTTGCATCAGACTATCTGCTGCGCGCAACCTTCATTGCATCTTGTATATTGATCCAGCCCCTCGTTTGTCTTTTGTTGCAGTTCGCGGGATTTCTCTTCTTCCAACTTTGCTTGCTTCCACAATAAAGCCATTATTGTATCTCCCGTTATTTCCTCCGTCTGTGCGAGACAGGCAGTCGCTCCAACGGCTGCCCCTACTGGCCCGGAGAGACTCGAATGACACGCTGGCGTAATCAGTACTCTGTGGTGTGACAGGGCTTACGCAGCTAGGCGGGGTAAACAGCACTCACTCGAGATCGTGATTGGAAGAGCTCGTGTTGTTGGAATATATATCAGAATGAAAACGAGTCTACCTGGGACGTCGGACGTCGGTCGTCGTGGCAGTTACAGTAAACACATATATACCCCCTCGATAAACATAAGCCTTCCAACTGCTGCAGGTACTCTCTATGATACGCAGCCCTCCTCTCATGGGTGTGTGACACCTGATACCTCTCACAGCACTTGTACTTCGAGCATGCCCAACCTAACTGTCCAGTATCATCCTGTACCCAGGTACTGCAGCTGTACTGTATATAGTACGTGCCTGGTACGTACGTACCAGGTATTGCAGTAAAGTAGGGGGAACCCATCCCTTTTTTGAAAATAAACCGCACTCTGTATCCACAGCAGCAGTACAAAACACCCTTCCATAACGTACGTAGTCTAGGGGTGACAACGCGCCACTCCAGCGGCATGCGTGGTATCCTATGCCAGTGACGAGCGTGGTGTCATATGCATACTCCTCCACCTCCATGTGTTCCTAAAACCCGGTAAACCCAATTCCTATCTCCTACGATCCCTATAAAGTCCTGGATCCAAGCTGGATCTCAAAAGAGCGCGACGACTCTGGGGGTACCACTTCTGACCTTGGAAGTTAAAAAAAACTACCAGGTATTTCAGTAGCGTAGTCCGTTGTCCTCGCAGAAGGGTTTTCTGCGTGTGTTTCGTTCATAGCGCGAGCCGTAGGTGTTTCGGCGCCAGCAAAGCCACTTCGTGGTTTTTTTCTTGGGACCCGTTATCTGCCCGTTATTGTAACCCGTTTTCAGTTTTCAGTTATCGTTAAGATCTTTAGATCTTTGTATGGGTTTCGAATAAAAAGAAGTTGCATGTTGGTTCGGGAACTGGTACGTTTGCCGGTGGTCAGATCTGTCACCTTGACGCCGTGCCTGCTGTGCTTTGTGTGAGTAGAGAAGTGCGAAAGCTGCCACAAAGAGCACTTCATAACAAGTTATCGTTAGCGGGTGTCGCTCTCTCAGTCAGGTTTGTGTTTTGCGACGCCACTGCTGCGTTCACGGCCTTCAAACTTGCTGCCAAGCCGAAGTCAAGCAGCGATGAACGAGCGTCTCGAAGATATCCTTGGTGGAGTCGAGGAGGAGATCCGCCTCGCTGAGGAACGGCTAAAGCTGAATAGTTTCGGGACCAGCAGACCAGCAGGTAGGTGGTAAGATGGTGCCCTCTGCTCTATACAGTTCTCTCCGCCTAACGGCATCCAGTACGCCTAGGGTCCGTATTGATCTACCAAGTATCCTCGGCATACCAGGTACCACGACGTTCCGAAATGTAAGGACCGTATACGTATTTATATTTACGTTAAAACGGTTATTATGTTTCCGGACAGTAGTATGACTCGTACGTATCGCAAAAGCGACAACGTTTTGACATTTTGCACCCGATCACCAGACGTGCCAGGTTTGCTTGTGTTCCACCGATCGTTGGCGTGCGTGGCGTGACAATGGTGTGCTGTTCGCACCGAAGTGCCATGCCGCGCTACAGCTGCTGCTGTATTCGAGTGATTTTATATGCACTACTCGTAATGATGTTACGCCAGTACGTACAGCAGTCCTTGCACTGGTACCGGCAGCTTGTAAAATACCTTGCGGTAAAAATGATCCCACACTAATTCCAAGTATGTACCTGGTAGTTCTTTCCCATCAACAGTTTTGGTCCCATGAGTGCTGCAGTAACAAACAGCCCAGCACGTATAAACAGTCGAGGCTTCTTTTTTTAAGGGACGCTTATGTATTCAGAAAACGCTCTCAGCGGCGAGCGTTCCACTAGAGCCGGCAAAAAACAGTATATATATCTGTACTCAAGGTTAGCGCCGCGATACAGCAGTTTCACCCTTCCTTGCTGAGAGCACGTTACGTACGTACGCACCTGGTACAATAGTCGTTTCTTGTTGACGTGCCCTCTTGCTCTGTACAAAGACATTCGTACTCCTCCTCGTCGGTCCGTACGCAGTGCGGACACGCGCGTAGACACCATTAAGCATAACACAGGAACACGGCAGCACGGCCAACGTACGAACGTATGCTGTTTCGATTTATATCAGCTGTGATATCGAGATTTTCGGCCTCAAAACTCATCTGAGCAAGCTTGGTGTGATATACCGGGTACACTTCGACCAAAGGCGTGCTGCGGGGTGTGCAACACGGCAACCTGTGTATAGTATCAGGGGTTGTAGTCACCACTCTGCACGGAAATGTGAGGACCCGTTTTGATATTTGAATAAGAATATCCAACCGGTCCGTACACGTGCGTACAAATTGGCATCTATCACGTAAATTTGAGCTGCCGGCGCGTGGTGTGCACTCAACTTTCTGATTCGTGAGATAGATGGCTGTGTTAGCGCTGCCGCGTATCTGGAGTAGGTAGACTATGCGACGATCACGCACCGTATCCTCGACTATGTAGAGTGCTTCAAACGTTGTCGAGATCGTGATATAGAGGGTGTTCCAACCTTTAGCTTGAGAGGCTGTCATTACCTAAAGGGAGACGCGATCGTGGCTTGTTTTAATTCAAACTGACAAGGGGCCGTACCAGCAGTAATCAGAACCTACGGTGGACCTAAAAACCAATGATCTCCCTACGTTGCACTCACCATGTTTGGTTGTGATTGCTGCTTTTCCCCGTACTAAAAGTACTTTTGAACGGGCGAAGGCGAGTGTCTAACTTACAAGGTACCCAAAATATAGGACATATTTCGAGATAGCTGGACCCACCGACCGGCTGACCGGCTGGGACCCACCAACGCACGCAAGTTGACGACATTCACAAATGCCATACTGTAGCAAGCGATTTCCTGATGACACGCTAACCCTAAGTCTACTATCGCAGTATCATACACATTGTTAACCATTTTTTAATCATGATGCTTCTTATCGTTATCAATAGCCTCTTTTTTTAGGCCGCGAGCGGAGAACGATCTGGACCGAGATGCAGCGGGAGATTCAGAATCCGGGTCACCCTCAATTGCTGGCGGGAGTGAGGTCATGCCACGAGAAGCCCACGGGCTTTCGACGGCCGATTCACTGTTGGCCGATGCGGTCCTTCCCACTACCCCTCGCGCTTCTGCCGCTGCCGGGAGAGCACGGCGTCGCGCGTGGATGGGCCATGAGGACAACGATGGAGGTGGCCCAAGCGGTGGTGGTAGCAGAAGCGGTGGTGGCGGGGGGGGGCACTTACGCGGCAGGTGAGGGGGGTGAAGGCCACACGCAACTTCGGTGCAACTAAGCGATTATTGTCTGCTTGGGTGGCTGTCATGTAAATGTCCACAACGCGTGCTCTAAAATGATACCAGGTACGAGCGTTAGGGGCACGAACACCTCATTTTACTGTTTTTTTAGAGGCTCCTCACTCGGGTAGCTCAATACGAGTACCTCACCCTGAGTGAGGAATGCTCGGCCTCCAAAGTGCAACTCCTATCGCAGTACCGCTCTAACCGAGGGTTGTTTCGGAAGTGAATTCAATTAGTTGCTGCGTATGCTCCTGAGTTTCACGGCTGTCAGATGGTGTTTCCCTCAACTAAGGAACGGACACATCCTTCATCAAGTCTTGTAAACCCCGTTCTACTGTAGAATATAAGCGCGAGCGTGGTATCATACGCGGCATGCAAATATCGTTTCCGACGAAATACCCGATCTCGCCGCTGTTTTGTTTTTGTTTTTGTTTTTTTAACCTATTACACTGGTGGTATGCACATGGATTGGGCCAGCGTCCATGCTCCTGGTAGAGTGTGGCATCACCTTTTCCTCACCTTACCCTCGTTGGTGTCGGCCGCGGCAGCTCTACGTTACTCGTCACCCGCGCTGGAAAAATCAGTAAGATGTGTATATACGTCATAGTATTAATAGTAGTGTCGCTACGTAGTTGTGCCATTTCCGGGGGTGTCGGATCTGTACCAATTGTCTTTTCAGCAGCCCCCGCCGCGGTCTACATCATCACAACTGCTACTCTTAACCCTCCAGCGCGCACCCTCATAGGCTACACTAGTGGGTGTATCGCGCTGTATAACCAGCAGGCTCACGAACTAGAACCGTGGCCAGTGCTCGTTCGTCCCAATATACACAGCATCGGGATTGCAAACCACATCACAAAACATTTGCTTGTTTTTAACAATTACTGCGAGGAAAATGGCGGAACAGGTCTGCCGTATCGTAGTGGCGGGATGATTTCGCAGTGGAGGAGGCTTGAAACTGCTGTGTATCGCTGAAAATTACTGCAAGATCGAAAAATCCCTCCCCTTCCCCGTTCCGCCCCTACCCCCCTCCCGCAAAACCTCATTGCGCTATGTGCGAACTAAAAAACAAAGCATGGTTGAGCGCGAAGCCATAATCAACCGATTGCTGCAGGAGCGCGGCTTGCGGCGGAACCACTCACCAGCAGAAGAGCAACAAGGTCTTGGTATATCCCAGCTAGGAAGAAGGGACGAGAGACACCTTGATGCTGAATCGGGCGCGCTTAACGGCGATTCAGCGAGGGGTGGTCTGGGGCTCGGCCAAGAGCTTACGAGGCTGAGGCGCTCCCACCGTCGACGTCCTCGTGACGGAACCGGTGTGGTTAGCCGGGGCTTATCCGACGGCTCTTTCACTGGCGAGGACGAAGGTAGGGATAGTAGGAGCAGAAGTAGTCCTGACAGCACTACGGGAAACGTTTTCTTTGCCTCGGATCTTCCGGGGGCACCAGGTGGTAGCGGCGGCGGCGGCGGCGGCGGTGGCGGTGGTGGCAAGGCTGATGGGGCTTTTTCGGCGGAAGGCCTCGATATGTTTCGCTTGCAGGGCCGAGACAGGACGGAGACAATGTTGTTGTCGGCGAATGGAAACAGCGATAGGTACTTTGGCACCGACGACAACAACGCCAACGCCGACAAAAACAAAATCATGAGCAAAATCGTGAACAACAACAGTAACAACAGCAGCAACAACAATATCAACAAAACCAACAAAAAAAATTGCAGCAACAGTAACAACAACAGCAACAGCAGCAGCAGCAGCAATGACAACAACAGCAGCAACAATAACATCAGAAACAGCAACGCCCCAAGATCGGAAGGAGGAGGGGGAGGAGGGGGAGGAGGAGGAGGAGGAGGCGGCGCCTTCCTGCAGGAGGACCTGGACTACGTCTGCGGTTCATCGATATCGGAGACGCCGTCCACCCGACGATCGCCGACACATCCTCGAGCGAGCCTCCGAACCGACGGAAGTATTAGACAACCCGCCTCGACGGAGTCGAGGCTTCCCCCTGAGAAACACCGCGTCGTGGCAACAAACAATGGTGAGCGTCACGGTGGGGGGAGGGTTGGTGGCACAATTAACTTGAGCCAGAAGACTGACTCGCTGTACAGTACACGACTTCCCGAAAATTGTTTTCTCGCCAAAACAATAAGCTGCCAACACTTTTATGCTTCGCCAACCCACGACCCGCCCCCCGACAACTGCTTTCTCGACAAAAAAAGTGAGCTACCTAACACTGGTTGGGACGTTATTCTCCGCCAGCACACGAATTCCCCCCGGCGGACTGCCTTCTCGCCAAAAGCGAGCGACGAACATATGGCTGTGGCAGTACACTAAGCACTTCCACGCGATCTTGCCCTATGTTGGTACTGCTGGCGTGTGCAACTGATTGTTCTATGCCCACTACCAAGGTACCAACTATCCTGCAGCAGGAGACAGATCGCGATACATCCGACGTGTGGATTCATGTACAGCAGTAGGTCAAGTTTCGAAAGAAAAACAAAAAGTAAGTAACGTGCTACGTAAACATCTATTAATGACCTCCTTGTTTGATACTGCTCTATGGGCTAGAACAGAATAAACCGTTTCATGTTCGCACCAGAGACTAAACGGGTACTAATATTCCCGGTTAGGGTGGAAACTAACGTGAAACACGTGTGACAAGATATCGATAGTACGCGCGATCGAAGCGTCACACACAGCTTGCAAAGATGAGTTACGACCAAATCCGGGATCTCACAGCTGTTGTTGTTGTTGTTGTTTTTTTTAATTTTATGAAGATAGCACACCCCCTAGGACGTTTTTTCCATAGCGGACATTTATCTCGACAACAACGGGGAGAGTGGAAAAAAAAAACGCTGACCGATGCGTCTACAACCTAATGGAAATACTACCATCGTCTGGGGCTACGAGCAAATATCGTGACCGAGATATTTTCCAAAGCCATTGCTTTTCAGGTGTGCGCGCCCGCCCGCCCCCCTCACCCCCGCCCCCGCATGTGTTTTTGAAAAAAAAAAGAAGGCTATCATCGTCAGGGGTTGTGTTATCTTATCACAACGTGTGATACAGTAATTCATGCCCTCGGTACTTGCAGTTCAAGGCATTAAGTTAGCTCTACATCAATCTGTCTGTGACCTCATAACTTGTACTAACATGTCCCAAACCTCAAGAATCGTTCGGGCTTACTATCGATGTACAGGCGGGATTTATATTCCATACGAATTCGGGCCAGAGTGATACATCTATCTCGAGGCTAGGATGACGAAGGATGAATGATCGAGACGGACACTTGGCGTATACTACGGAGTGGTGTCGTTTGGTAAAACAAAAAACGGTTTCATGTGAAAACGAAACACACCCACATATCCGAGCGAAACGAACATTGCTGATGATGATGATGCTCCATTCTTCCCCTCCTCCTGCCTTGCGCCGCTGCACAGCACGATGTCGAGTCGGCGAGCGGGGAAGCCCCCGCAGACGGGAAGGGAAGCGCGCGGACGAGGAGGTGGTGACGGCCCGCTTAGAGGGCCAGCTCTCCTTCCGGCCCAGGGTTTACAAACACGCCTCCTCTCTGCAGCAAACCGGACAGAAACAGAGCGCGAGCGGTGGGCGCAGGATAGATGTGAGGATACGCTTTACTCTGATAGGATGACTGTCTCCGATAAGTTATGGGCGTTTTGAGTGCAAGTCAGAGGCAAGTATCTTTGGCGGAAGCAGGTCAACCCGCGACGGGAGTTTTGGTGATGCTCGACCGAAGCACTCGCGACCTCTGTTATAGTCCTTTTTGTTGGGAGCCCAAACCAGTCCTCGCAAGCCTTAACCCTTAATGACTTTGATGCTGTATTTAAAATCTGTATGATTTCTCTCCCCTTCTTCTCGTTTGCGAGGAAAGCCTTTTCCCGCTGCCACAAAACCCGTCGTAGATGTATGTTTATTCCCCGTCTCTGTAGCCAACATGTATACCAAGTATATCTCAAGCCTTTCGTTCATCGGTACAGGCGACCGGCCCCAAGACCCCCCCCTGCGTATCTCGCCTGTGAATTTCGGGCATGCATGCCCGGATACTCGTTCGTTTTTTGTGGCGACCTCCCACACTCCATGCTACCCACGCCAGTCAACAAACAGTCCAAGCGTTTGCGGACCCAATCGTACGTACCAGGTAGGTTGCCCCGCTCATGAAATGTGTACCGCTATGCAATTGTATCCTTCCTGTTGGGGCGGTATGTTGCTTCATGAGGAAAATAGCGAGGCCATCCCTCGCCCGGCTTGCAGTTCCGATCACCTTAAAACACTCCGAGCGGTCGCGTTGCCCGATTTTTCGCCTTCTGTACGACCGAGCGCTTGCAACCGATTCAATGTCTGCGATTTTTTCCAGACACACTCACCAGTGCCATGACCCTATTTTCTATCATGCGATGTGAATCATTCCCCACACGTCGGACAGATCATCTACAGATCATCTACAGATCAGGGCCTAGATCATTCAGGGCTGATGGATACATCCCTGATCTGTATGTTTTCTAGCTGCATGATCTACAGTAGCACATGGTTGCTGTGTTGCATCTGTGCTATCCAAATACAGCAAAATGTCTCATAACGGAAGGATAGGATCTGTATGATCTAGATCGTGACCTATCTGTAGATGATCTGTAGATGATCTGTGGATGATCTGTAGGATGATCTGTCCGACATGTGAAGCTCTTCTTTTACATCAGTACAGACAAACAGAAGGTTTTGGCTTGACAGGGGGCAGAACTTGACGGCGCCAAGCAACGCCGTTTACCGACAAACACGGCAGTGCAGAGCGCGAGCCTGCAAGCTTGGCAAGCTTGGCAAGCGGGTAAAAACCGTCTCTTTGCGCGTTCGTTGTGGGCCTTTGGTTTCCCACCTCACGAGCGGTTCTCAGTAAAAATACAGCTTACCCCTCATGCGAATCGCCCGAACAACCTCACGGCGCCTCGCAAAGCTTGGCGCAATAAGCATTGTCTGCTTGGTCGGCGAAAACTCCGACGTGCTGCGTCCCGGCATTGTAGGAATGCGAGGGTCTATGCCCATATACACGACTACGGCCATGCATGACATGAGTTCACCCCCCCCCACCCCCACCACCTACCGCATTGTAGTGGCACGACGTGAGTACACCCCCCCACTGTAGAGGGATGACTCTCTCCCCTGTCGTGGCATCACTAACTCCCCTGCTGCACCCCCCCCTGACATACATAGGTTGGGTTGGCGTCGGTTGGCAACGATGCTGTAAAACATGCCACTCACTACGTGAACTAGACAACCAGGGTACCGTTGTTCTTGTTTTTGTTTTTGGCGGTCGCCCACAGCTGGTGGTCAAGTTAGATCATTTGTGAGGTGAAGAACCTTTACTCCGCACTAGTGGGAATGATCTTATCACGTAGTGTCATGGTAAGGCACCCGAGAGGCAGTTATATAGTACTCCCATTGCTGTCTCTGGAAGTGGCTACACCGGAAATTAAATGAACTCATTGAAGCTGCCATCCGTATGCAAGTCCGCCTCACAAGCGATTCTTAGTAGGATGCAGCTCACCCTTCATGCGACTGGTCGGACACCTCACGGCACTTCGCGCTTGGTGCAAGCAATGTCTGCCTGGTCGGTGAAAACCCGGCATGCTCCGTCCCGGCATCATAGGGGTGCGAGGGTCTATGATCATACGACTACGGCCATGCATGGGATCGAGTACGTCTCTCCTATCAAGTACACCCCTCCCCCCCCCCTGCCGCACTGTAGTGGCTTGACATGAGTACAACCCCCGTGGCTCCGCAAACACTATGATAGGAGCTGGCCCGGAACAGGAAAAGTGTCTACGCTGACCGTGAGCGACAGCGCAGAGAGCGGCGGGAGGAGGAGGAGACGGACGAGTGCACGTTCCGTCCGAAGATTTTCGCGAGTGCGGTGGGGGCGTCGGTGGGGGGGGCGTCTCAGTGGGGGGCTTCTGACGGGGAGGGGGGAGGCAAGAGGCCGCCCCTCCACGAGCGTCTCCACCAGGAGGCGCGCGAGAGAGAGGCCGCTCGGGCACTGGCGCACCACCATCTCGAGCAGGAGACCCTTCGCGAGTGCACGTTTCAGGTTCGGTTCGCGTTGCTCTTTTTGTTGTGGCGTTTGTTGCTTACCGGTGTGTTTTTTTGTTATTGATGTTGGTGTTACGACAAGCCCAAACTTTCATGTGTCGGACCTGATAGATCATCTACAGATGGATCAGATATATCAGATAGATCATCTGGATCATAACCTGCCGTTATCAGATGTTGTGCAGGACCTGTATTAGTACATATCCAACCCAGGAAACACGTCCCACTGTAGATCACGCGGATGGTATGCCTCCCGCCCAGCAACGAGAGCTAGATCACCCAGATCAGGGATGTGTTTGCCCTGAAATACTTACACCATCACGCGGGAAAAACCGATGATCTGGTCGAGGTGTGCAAGGTTTCACGCACAGACGCACTGTATCCCGGGTCATATTTTCGGCGTGGCGCGCACGGGAGTTGTCTCAAATTTGTACTTCATTTATATTTGGCAAAAGTTTCCGCGCATGGCGTGCTATCAATAGACAAGCGAGCACCCAGACGGAAGCTATAATACGGTGTTGTTCAGCGCGTCTGTGAGCGTTCTGTCAGTCTGGGCCCGAGAGAGGCCCAGGAGGTAGTTGAGAGTGTAGACGATACTTGCAGCGACCGCAAAGTGCCCTAATTGATATCCCATTTGTATTGCCTGGCATATCATTTCAATTGTTTAAGTGGTCCTCCCATTTTTATTTGTGGTCGTATAACCCATAACCGATGGAAGGACGAGTAAGGACCGTTTGGACTTCAGAATAATACCCTAGCGGTCCTTACGTTTCTGGTTCAGAGTGGTATTCCACTACTAATGATGTCGTTGGGGTTACCGCCTTCAGTGATGGCGCCGGTGTAGCTTGGATTCCTGAGGTACGCTATACAAGTATTTTAGAGGGCACACAGACGAGGACCTGATAGTGAGAAACGCATACTTATGCTTTCGACAGGCGATGGGGATAGCCGAAAGACAACCAGCGACTGAAAGTGTATACAGTAGATATCAGCGCATGGTTACGATATTTAATGAAAATTCGCGTACATACTTCGACGTTTACACAATGTCAGCGCAAAGAGCAGGTGAGTCAAGTCGGCGTTCCTTCTACAATAGTCCCGAGTTAACCCCCTCCCAGCTATCCTAGGAGATAGATGGTAAAGGCGAGAACAGGAAGGGGATAAGATACAAAAAAGAAAGGGTGTATGTGATATAAGCACCTGATATATGAAAAAAAAACATACCTGGTAGTGCGCGCCCAAATGTCGCAGGGCCTCTCTTGCCTCTCTCTACCAAGAGGAACGGTGCCCCGTCTTGAAAGATATACGTGGTCAATGGTCTAATGACTAAGGCGAGCAAGAAATGAATACGCCCCCTCCTCAACACGTAAAAAATCCCAAAAATCGTCAGAAGTCGTCCCAACACGGGGCACCCACCCTCCCTCCCCCCGAAAGCACCCAACCCTCCCGATCATTGCTTTCCCGCTGCTATTCCCGACATCAACGCCTCCTTCCCATCTCCATCCAGCCAGCGTTGATCGCCGCAGAAACTGCCGTGACCATCGACCAGCGGCCGCTCCACGAGCGAGTGTGGGAGGTGGAGCGCGAGCGCGAGCACAAATTACGGCTCCTCCAAGCCGAAAGGGAGAAGCAGGAGGGCACCACGTTCGCTCCGCCGCCTCTGGGGCGAGTGAGTGAAAGGCTTGCGCGAGATGCTCGGCCGCCTGTGGCGGCTGCGGCTGCGACGGCGGCGGCCGCGGTGGTTGCGACTGCGACGACGGCTGCGACGGCGGTGGCAGCAGGGGGGACGGAGTGGGGGGTGGCGGGGGGGGGCAGAGGCATGTCCCGTCTGAAGCAGCAAGCGATGTGGGCGAGAGAGAGACGCCGGAAGAGGGTACAGGAGCACGAAGAGGTGTGAGCGCAGTAGAATGAGTTTTCCCACGTGGAAAAGTGCGAGGACGGTGTTGGCGCACGAGCGGGAGGGAGTACTGATAACAGAACAGCTCCTTGTGCTTTTTTCTTATATCAATGTGTGCTGTATGTGTTTTCTTGTCAGGCCAAGTCGTGCGGGCGCAAACTATATGCCTGGTATAGGTTTTCTGCATGCTGTTGTTTGCTTTATCCGCTGTGCTCAACCCGCTGTGTTTTAACACCCCCGCACGTGCCACCATACTGCGCTTGATTGGACCGATCGGTTGAGCTCAATTTCCACGCGAGGTGTATACGTGTCAACAGACGGTGTTCTACGCTGCGTTTGAACGGGAGTAGTGGGAAGGGAGGTGGTGTGATGGTCCAGGCCAAGTGTCTACCCACGTCAGAACTCGGAAGGGAGGGGGGGAGGGGGGGGGGAGCTCTGCTCATAGGTCAAGAAGTTAAACGGGGTGCAATTCGTTTCTGCTACGTGTGCTGCAGTGAGGGGAGAAACCGGCCGTGCGATCAGGGTTACCGGGTAGTCGCTTAAATCTCTCGACGACCGAAGAAGGCGTACACACCGCATGTTTACGTGTCGTTTGAGCGGGCGTTTTTAGTGACCTTGCGCGCCTCAATCGTCCTCCACGCGGTTGCATTGTTTTTTTGCTCGGTTCGAGCGTGGTTGGTATGGTTCCTTTCATACGCGGCCAAAGGGACTGCTCTGCACGCAGGTCCCGGTGACACGTCTTCTAATGGTCTCCAGTTTGGCTGACCCACTCCGCCTCCTGGCGATTCCGTCCGATCAATACGACGTCGAGTTTTTAGCGGTAACGTATCGCCGTGGCTACAGCGCTCTGCTCCTCCTCCCGTCCACCAAACCCACGCGCACATCTGGACGTTCGCTGACCAATCGCCCGAGCAGGCGGAAGCTCGCATGAGCACGTTCGAGCCCACCATCAGCCGAGGGACGCAGTCCTTGGTGCGAAGAAGGCCAGAGCTGCAGGCTCCGTTCGAGGAACGGCGGGCTACGATGGACGCCAAAAAGCGCGAACGGGACCGGCTTCGTCTCCACGCCCGGGTAGGTTATAGCCCTCTTGGGGCTTCAGAGGGAAAAATTGGCCATAAAAAAAAAAGTGACGGTTTCATCAGCAGCGGCCACTGCATGATTGGGGGATGATACAATGGTTGGCATCCTCAATACAGTGCAAGGGAGTCGTACGGCACTGGCGCAGCATTGCCCTCTACCCGTGCTACTGCTGGGCGCTCACGCAGTTCGTAGACGGTTGATGACACTCCAAGATGTCGTTTTTTTGTAATCCTATCTCGGGGGTTCCCAAAAGGGTTCAAATCTGTTCCCTGCTGTGCGAGTTACCCGTTTGATATTTCACAACGAACCCCGAAACGGGGGCTATTTTTCTCGGCCAGAATAAACGGTGTTAGGAGGCCAATGTATAGCGGTACGTAAAAAGCGATAATCTGTTGTATTGTAGTGTTGACCTGCTAGGAAGCGCGTTTACAACGGTTCCGGCTACGTATTGCCATGCTGCGCGCGCGTGTCGTGCGCCTCTTGACGGTGCAAATCGAACACACTATCGCGAGGGTCCAGACTGCCTGGTGTGTGGCCAATGCTTGTATTCGTCTCTTTTGGCTTTCAGCACTCTCTCGTCCCAGGTGCCCAAAGGGTTGAGAGGGTTTCAATCCCAATGCGTGTTCTCTGTACGCTGCGCGTTGCCAAGTTGTACTCGCAAGTCGTACTCGTGTTACCCTTCTGACATTCGTCCCTCCTCCTTTGGTGACCTTCGTCGGCAATGTGTGTGGCAGAGACTCTTGAGCCCGTCACAAGCAGGCGCTCCCTCCCCGGGTTGCGGCGCATGCCGGACGGAAGAGCACTAGCCGACATCTCAAAACCGGCATTGCCTTACCATAGCGAAAACACAAGAAAAGGTTTTCCGTCGCCCTCCGTCTCGCCACCCCCTCCCGCTTCCGGTTGGTTTTGGAGTGATAATCTACTAGTAGGCTACTGAGCCAGCGCTGACTCAGTAGCCTACTAGTAGGTTAGAAGGGATAACTTACTCCTGTAATAGCAGCCTAGCCTGCCCAGTCAGCGCCGACTCAGTAGCCTACTGTTATTGCTACAGTAGGTTAAAAGGGACTACCTTCTATTAGTAGCCTAGTCTACTTAGTCAGCGCTGACTCACTAGCCTACTGCTAATCGTAGGTTAGAAAAGGTAACCTACTATAATAGCTTAGTCTACTCAATGAGCGCTGACTCAGTAGTCTACTATTGTTGTAGGTTACAAATGATAACCTACCATGGATAGCCTAGTCAACCTACCATGAATAGCCTAGTCTACTCAATCAGCGCTGACTCATGTTGGAAGGGGATAACCTACCATTACTAGCCCAGCCTACTCAGTCAGCGCTTAATCAGTAGCCTATTCTTAATACAGTTTTAGGTTAAAAGGGATAGCCTCCCTCTTAGACGCCTAGCCGACTCAGTTTGCGCTGACTCAGTAGCCTGCTAGTAGGTTAGAAGGGATATCCTACCGGTACTACCAAAGCCTCGTACTCGATAAGCATCCCCTGCTACTAACCAACACCCCCGTCTTCACTTTACACGATTGCCGCAGTTTGCAGCAAGTAAACAAATGCCCGTCCTCTGGCACCACCTGCCTGTGTCTTTGTGTTCATGTCTTGTTTTGTTTGCGGTTCACAACCAGGCGGAGGAGGAAGTGCGCTGGTTCAATCCGACCCCTGCTCGAAGAACCAAAGCGCTTCTCCGACGGCACAGGCCGGAGAGGCTGGAAGAGACCGTGGAAGAAAGAGTGGACAGGATGGCGGGCGCCGGTGACCAACGCAAGCAGTGAGCTAAACGATCCCGAAAATATATCCTCGGCTTGTTGCGGTCTACGGTACTCTTCTACTTGCGTCCTCGGGTTTATCGGTGGCTCCGTTAGGTGTACCACTTTGGGCGAACGGCAATATAAGGAACGTTTAGAATTTGACATGAAGACCACGCGTTCCTTATATTTACGGCCAGAGTAGCAAGTACTATCCCCCCTTTTGACCGCTGCGGAAATTATCCCACCAAAAACTCCAAGTGTTTGTTTCAGTCCGAAAACGGGGGTTGACGCTCAGGAGAAAATCGTGAAAAAGTTGGCGCCACAAGAACACCGTGTGTATATGGAACCGCTTGACAAGTGTGTCAACGTGCCGATCCTCCTGCAGGAAATCGGTAATGGATGCGGGCGCAGTTGTAAAGAGTGAAGACAGACCCAAGCGTCGCTCATGCCTATCATGCCGCCCCCCCCCCGCCCCACCCCTGTTGAGCCTGCTTTGCTCGCTTGCCCGCGCCGACGCCTTTTTATCTATGACCATACTACGACAAGGGGCGCGCATGGCATGAGTATACCCTCCGCCCCCATCGGGTACACCTCACGTTCCGCTTTGCGCTTGGCGCAAGTAATATCTGCCTGGTCGTTGAAAACTCGACGTGCTCTGTCTCGGCATTGAATATAGGGATGCGAGGGTCTACGCATGGTCATACAACTACGACCATTCACGACACAACTACAACCCGCGTGTCCTCCGTCTCGAAAGGGATGCGTGGTCAACGGTTAAATAACTAAGGCAAGCAAAGAATGACTACGCTCCCCCCCCCCCACCCCCACCTACGCCCCGCCCAGGGACTTCATCAACTCTCAGAGGGCGAAGGAACAGCGCGAGTGCACGTTCCGTCCATCCCTTAACCCGGTGACTCTGTCGATGGGGCAGGCTGCACCTCTCGACGAGCTCGTCAACAATCGTCGCGGGCAGCGGGTCAGGGAGCGCGCGCGGGCCAAGGCCAGGTGACGTTGATCGAAGTGGATCGAAGTGGGTCGAAGTAGTTCGAAGTCGGTCGAAGTGAGGTCGAAGTGGACCGAACTGGGTGAAAGCGGGTCGAAGTAGATCGTCTGGCACGCGCCGCTTTGCAGGATTCCAACTTCTGCGCCGATATTACATATCGGTAACCAATTTCACTGCCGCAATTTTTCCCGGGGCACTAATTCCAAGTATTTTTGTCCGCCGAACACGCGGGGGCTAGTGCTTAAGATGAATAAACAAGCGCCAGAGATGGCCTCCCATCCTAGATCACGGGCATTACCGCACGAACGTAGCCGTATGGAAGACGGGGGTCCAACTGATCGCGGGTTCCGGCGTGGTGTACTTTCCCCCACGTTGTCCTCGCGCGATTCGGGGTGCCGCCCGAACAAAAAACCTACATGAGGCCAGGTACTGTAGTAGATTGTTAGCTGCGCATGTAGCCTTCCCGGGGTGCTTGTTGAAGGCGCAGCTCTCGTTCTTCAGGTCGTGTCTTCCTCTATGCCTGCGATACACTGACGGCGTGGCCTCGTTTGCTTGAAATGTGTCCCAGACGCGAGCGAAACCCTCCCTGTTCATGAAGAAAGGTCGTATACCTCGTATAGCCACCACACCAAGACTAATTGCGGGAGGGTGAGAATCGTTATCTGAACTTGGTGAAAATCATTTGTCGGTGAGTTGGCGTAGTGCGAGAGAATCAATTAATTTCCACCTCCGAGGCACACGATATACATTATATATCTATTATAAATGTATTATATAGATGATGCTATTCTGCCTGTCTGTCTGTAATTAAGTTTCGCGACCCAGAGCGTTTCAACCCCGCCTTGCCCCATGGTGCGAGGAGGGCTGGGTGCTTCAATCAGTGGAGCACTAGGTCTCGCGTCACGTTGGACCAAGCCGTGGCCGTTGCTCTAAGCTGCCGACAAATCTCGAGCCGATCCCCGCGCCGGTCCCTGAGGGGTGAGGCATTGATTCTGGCTTTGGCACAGCTTATATTAAGAAACAGACATCCCATTGGTTGATTGAGGCAAAGAAGCCAGCGTTGTTTCTGGGTATATACATTAGAAACAGGCATCTTTTTGGTCGATTGCAACAGTGCAGTACGGCGGAATTACACTACTCCTACGACCTACGACCTTGCATCCAATATCACAACATCACAACATTTCACATCGCACAGCAGGAGTGCAGAAACAACAGCAGCAACAGAACACCTGGTCTCATGCCGCACCGAGCCGTGGCCGTGGCATAGTCCCGAGGCACTTGTATCAGTCATATAGCCAGCCTTGCTGCTGACTTAATTTTTTTAACCACAATTCTGGCAGCTGATTGGTTCGCCAAATATATGGTAGAGACCGCTGATTCTTTCTAGAAGATTGGTACTGAATAGCGCCATCGTGTTTCCGCCACACTCGGGAAGGAGAGGGTTCAACCCCTTGATCAGAAACCCCTCCATATGTTCACAACTCCCACCAACTGGGGAAAAAAAGGCGATCCCCCCGGTTGACACCACCTCGCACGGTGTGGTAATCCCACTCCCATCGGCTGATCACTGATTTGCTGAGGCTCATAGAGCCAGCAGCACCCGGGGACGATAGGATCCCATCCCCGTATAATAAATTATTCCTTACCAGGTACATTTCGAACAACCCGGGGACGAAAATAGGCATCCTCTTGATCGATGCCGCCTCGCAAGGTGTGAAAACCCCACCCTCATCGGCTGACCACTGATTGGTTGAGGCTCAAGGAGCTAGCGGCACCCGGGGATGGTAGGATCGCATCCCCGGATCAGAAATATTTCCATACATGTACGACTCCAACAACCCGGGGACGAAAACGGACACCTCCTGGGTCGATACCGCCCCGCAAGGTGTGGAAACCCCAACCCTACTAACTGATTTATAGTTCACTGGGGCGCAAGGAGCCAGCGGGTCGCGAAAGTTGCCCCACGGGACGACATCGAGGTCCCGCCGCACGCTTGCAGTTTTGAGGGCCGGCCGCTTCGTCTACTCAGCTCCTTTAGGCCCTAAGGACTGTACTCCCGTTGTGGCGACAAAAACACTAGGATTTAGAGCAAGATTTTGGCTTCTGTACGGTGCAGTACTAGAAGGGTTCACCGGATTCTGGTGTGGGTACAATTAGGCAGGTTGTCGCCTGGTTTCTCTAAGAGCCCTTGCACACCTATTTCTCCTGTCGCGCGATACACAGAGGCAAATGCTGCTATGTATAAACATTCCCACACGGCGTACCTCACAAAAAAAACTTATCTCTGTATCCCTAACCTCTCATGAAGAGAAAACACGGCCCCTCATTGAACTGGGATGTTGACCCCATGTTATCACCGAACCCCGCCCGACACGATGGAACGCGGTGCACTTGGACTAAATGCCTCAATTCACGTTTCACGTTTCGCGCCGAAAAACAAGGGACGCACAGAGGTGTTCACACACGCCTGTCCTGCGCGCGGAAGCGGCGCTCTTGCGCCAGGCCCAGGCCGCCGCCGGCGAAGGAACACCGGGGGGGGCGCCCGTCCGATCGTCACGCCACGTCGGCGTCGGCCTCGGTGCCGTGGACAGCATGAGCAGCAGCAAGAGCGAAGAAGAACTATTCAAGGCGAAACAGCTGGAGGACGCCAGTCACCGCAGCCGCGACGGCGGGCCGCGGCTAGTCGAGGATGGTGGTGGTGGTGGTGGTGGTGGTGTTGCCGCTGCCACCGCCCTCTACGGGTCCGGTAACAAATACCGCCTGGGCGTGCGCGAGCCGAGGAGGATGACGGCGGAGCTACGCGCTCGGGAACGTGCGCAAGCCGATAAAGTGAGTGATCACAGTGATAATAGGAAAACGCCCGACACGCGTGCGGAATTTTCAATTCATTTTTTCTTCCCCCGTCTACGTTCAGTGTGCAAGGCGATGATAGAGGTCAACATGGGTAGCTGTCACGCCCCCGGTCCCCGTCCCCGTCTCCGTACGGGACTCAGGACGTTATGTGTCATGCTGTTCCATTCAGCGTACAGCGAGGCTAAACATGCCATCGAGTTGGATTCATTCGAGGTTCTGCTGCTTCTCTTTCGGGTTTGTCGTATACACCGTATATGTGGTGGTGTGGGAGTGGGCCATATTGACGATGTTTTGACTCAGTGCCAACGACATTTATTTTGTTAGTTTTGTTTTTCTGTTTCGATCACCATGTGCCTATCGCTGGCATTAATTAAATCTGGATTGTGCCGACGCGACGCTTCTCGTTCTTTCTTGCGGCGATTTTGATGATGAATTCGACACTTTGCCATGGCTTAGATCGACGACACACTAGAGAACCGCCTTTTTTGTGGATTGCTTGGGCTTCTTCGCATCCCCTACCCGACCGGGTCGCACAACCCTCAGCGCTGAGGAGGACACGTTAGAGACTCGAACAGGTGTAGAAGAGGCGTCGTCGTTGGCATTTAGCTTCTCTGCCCCTACCTTGTGGGAGGCCAAAAATACATGACCTGAAACATCCATCCATAGACTGCCATGCAGTCTGGGCTACCGCTGCCTGAGGCTACGAACACTATATGCGTTGCCCGTGTTCTTCCCTGGGCGTGTTGGTATTTAAGGCGGGATGGAGTCTTGGACTTTTCTGGCGTTTTTCGGGCTTGAAAAAAAGTAGAAAAACGGTCAAGAAACGGGTGAAAAATGTATTATACTTGGTCACTCGGGAAGCCAAAAACAAAAACGAGATCGACAAGCTAAAAATCACGATATCTTCCATCTTTAAGCCTATCGGTACGTACAATATGGATAATGTAACAAATGTGTAACTGGTTAACTCTTTTTTCCTTCCGGTACATCTGTATCTCCAACGACCGCGGACAAAAAAGCAGATCCGCGCAATCCGGCAGGAGCAGCAAGTGGTGGAGATGCAGCGATGCACCTTCGTCCCCCAAACCAACGCCAACATCCTGCGCGCCCAGGGACCAGTCCTCGTGAGAGGCCTGGGCAGGCACCTCGAGCTGAGGGACGCGGCCCAGCAGCAGGAAGAAGGGCGGAGGGCGCGCGAGGCGGAGGCCTTCGGCGTTCGCGCGGGGGCGGTGCAGCGCACCCTCCTGGGAGAGACGGTGCTGAAGCCGTTCTATCTCAGCGAGGGGAACAGCAGCGGCTGGTGGGAGGCGAGGAGGAAGAAGCACGAGGACGAGACCGCGGCGCGGTGCACGTTTAAGCCGTGGACCGTGGAGGGCGAGAGGAGCAAGGTTCTCTCGGGGCTGATGCTGGAGTGGTCGTTGTGTTCGTCGCCGCCTGGAGGGAGTTGTCGGTCAGATCATGATCCAGATCATCCAGTTCCTCGCCTGCCGTTGTGAGAGGCTGTGCAGGGTCTGCGTATGTATGCAGCACATATCCAACCCAGAAAACCTTTGCTGGGTCGTGGCAGAACATGCGGGTCGCCCGCCTGGCAAAATGAGCTAGATCATAAAAATCAAACATATCGAACAGATCAGGGATCTACCTGCCCTGAAGAATCTACGTCATCAAGTGGGAACCGTTGAGCTGTTGCAGCGCTTCCCTCGGAGACATCGACAGCAGCAATCATAGCCCAGACGCTTGTCGTAGTCGTAGTCGTAGTCGTAGTCGTAGTCGTGGTTCCTTTCCGGAGGCGCCTTCGACATGATGCGCTCTCTTCGCAGGACTTATATAGTATGAAGATGTGGAGCCCATCACTAAGGAAACTGCGCGGGTTGGGGGCGTTTGCGCTGGGAATTAGTTGCGTGACTTTTTATTGGTTGAATTAAACGAAACAAAACGCTACTACTGCCACAGTAGTACTTCTTGGCGCGGGATTGTGATGCCCGAAGTCCCAGGGGTCAAAATCAACGCCGGGCGTAGCAGGTAGGTACAGCGGGGGGTTGGACTCCGCGGATAGGTAGGTGTTCTTTTTTTGGTTTGGATTTCCCATGTTTTTTACCCTGCGGGTGCCATGAGTGAGGAAAACGTTGAAGCTTATCGCCATGCTCCACACGACTTAACAATAAAGTAGCGGCACCTGTATATTGCTGGTTGAGTATTGCCGGTCGCTCGTTATAGATAGTGCCTGTGGTATCGCTTGGTACAGGCAGGTGGGGTTGATGAGTGCGGCAGTGTGCGGAGTAATTAGTGCCGGTTGCAGCTATGTATAGTGCCGGTATTGTTGGCTGGTGGCGCAAACCGGCACTATGATAGAGGGGCCAAAACTACTGTAGTAATATTTCAAGGATAAAAGGATAGTCGTGATTGTCGTGGTGCGAACCTGCTGCAGGGCTTTTTGATTGTGATGGGTGTCACGAAGTCCATGCATGGGCCAAAAACAACAGTAACAACCCGGTGGTGACGTGACGCCAGTCATTTTCCCACCGGGCCGCCTCAAATCATCAAATAATTTACTGTAGCAGTGACGGCAACCTTTATACCGCACCCCCTACTTGAGCGCGATACTCGTGCATTGATCAACTGACAAGTAATAGTTCTTGTCGTTTTTGGTGTTTCGGTTTTTGCCGTCGCGTCGAGGGTACATACTTACGCGACAGAAACGGAAAAGGGCACCACACTCACTCCAAAAAAGGTCAGACTGAAGAGCAAGAATCAGAGGCGTGGGATTTCTGTACATACCTGGTACGAATTCAAAAGAGTATCGGACGTAATTGCCAAGAGTTTTTTCCTCATGGGTTTTCCGTCTGCACTAAATCCCAAACTAATCAACTTAGTTTGAAGCGATTGCTCGTCCCCGATTGCCATGATCCTTGACCGATTCTTGACCCCCATTATCGCGATTCTTGTCGACGATTCTTGACCTGGGCCATAGAGTACGTCCGGCGAGGTTTTGAAGGACGACATTTACTCGTTCGTGGCCGGTGTGTTACACTGCGTCTAACTCGGTGCTATAATGGTTGCCCGCAGCGGGAGATTCACCCTTCTTGTGACCTTTAGAATATGGTGACGTTTCCGACCCCACTTCGTCCTTAGTCCCTGCCCCCAGCACAAGTCAACCAAAAACACTTTTTTTTATTCAAGATAGTTTTCCCGGTCTGGTGTATATATTTCAAGAGACTATCAAGTGGCACTAACAGCAGTATTTTTATCCCCCCCCCCCCCCCCCCCATTTTATATAGGATGGGTTGGCGTCGGTTGGCAACGACACCGTAAAACATGCCGCTCACTACGTGAGCTAGACAACCAGGGTACCGTTTTTTTTTTTTTTTTGGCGGTCACCCACAACCGGTTGTCGAGTTAGATCATTTGTGCGAGGTAAAGAATCTTTACTTCGCACGATTGGGAATGGTCGCATCATGTAGTGTTCAAGGTACGGCACCCACGAGGCAATTGTATAGTACTCCCATTGCTGTCTCTGGAAATGCCTACACCGGAAATTAAATCAACTCATTGAAGCTGTCGTCCATATGCAAGTCCGCCTCAAAAGCGGTTCTTAGTAGGATGCAGCTCACCGTTCATGCGACTCGCCAGACACCTCACGGCGCTTCGCGCTTGGTGCAAGCAATGTCTGCCTGGTCGGTGAAAACCCGACATGCTCCGTCCCGGCATTGTAGGGATGCGAGGGTCTATGGTCATACGACTACGGCCATGCATGAGATCGAGTACATTTCTCCTATCGAGTACCCCCCCCCACCCCCTTGACCGTAGCACGTAGTGTTTATGGTACGGCACCCAAGAGGCAGTAAACAGGCACCCAAGATGCAGTTACTCATTACTCCCATCGCTGCCTCTGTAAGTGCCTACACGAAAATTAAATTAACTCATTGAATCTGTCATCCATACGCAAGTCCGCCTCACAAGCGGTTCTGAGTAGGATGCAGCTCACCCTTCATGCGGCTCGCCGGACACCTCACGGCGCTTCGCACTTGGTGCAAGCAATGTCTGCCTGGTCGGTGAAAACCCGACGTGCTCCGTCCCGGCATCATAGGGATGCAAGGTTCTATAGTCATACGACTACGGCCAAGCACGATATCGAGTATAAAGCCCGACGTGCTCCGTCCCGGCATTGTAGGGATGTCAGGATCCATGGCCATTTTTACTACTACGGCCATGCATGACAGACAACGAGAACACCCCCCCCCACACCCCCCCCCCAAATGAATACAGCCCCATCCTCCGTCGACGGGGTTGTAGACACAATAAAGACGCGAACAAGCCCAGCTGTTGCTTCTCTATCAACACGAGGGAGTTTTTTATTGCCATGCATCACTACCGTATTTAACTTAAAAAATAAAACACTAAACTAAAATCAACTCTACCGCTCTACGTACGCAGGTAGGTAGGGCTACAGCAAACATTCACTCACTACTATGACTTCTTATTAAATAGTACCTGGTAGCTATCTTAGAACTCCGTGAGAGGCGCGTGCTCGCGCACACGTCCGTCTCGGAAAAAACGAATGCATGTTCGCCCCTTGCTGGTAATACGTGGCACCTTCTATGTCAGGTGGCTAATTCCATGCCAAACCTTAACAGCTCATGCTCTGCGCTCGACCCCCTCCCTAGAACAGATGCTGAGGCAGAAATTGGCAAACTCTGTGCCAGGTGGCCAGTTCCATGCCAAACAAAAAACTATCTAACGCTCTGCGCTCGATCTCTCGCGCCGAAACACCGCTTTGATACTTAGTTGGATCCAAGAGTTTATCACCTTAAAGGCCCGACCTACACGCGGAGGCGGGGGAGGGGGGGGGGGGCGAGCGTATTGCATGCCAGAAGTTCAAACTTTGTAATAGGGAAGCATCCCTAGTCCAAAAATCTGCGACAAGCTATATTCTGTTTGTAGTCAACCGCGAATCTACCTTAAAAGCATAGCAGTAGTCCCTTGGCCCGAAAAAACTGCGACAAGTTTTCCTCTGGTTGTGGACGACAGCTACAATAATTACGTGAAAGCTTAAGTAAAATCCAACTCGTTTTTTTTTGTTTTGTCGCACATGCTATACTTACAATATCCTTAAACACGAAAATGGCAGGGACATTGTATATTTCCACCGGACCAATGAACATATAATAGGAGTCGTGCAGAAGGTCGTGGCAAATAAAGGTACGTACGTATGGTATGTTTAATATGGCTGCCAATCTAAATGAAAACTACGGATAACAACAACAACGAAAACAAAATCTGCCCAGTTGACCGCCAGACGCGACAAAGAAACGTGTAACAATCCCTTGCCCCCCCCCCCCACCCACCACACTCCTTTCCACACATCGGATATATATACCAGGCATATATCTACGGATAGATCAGATAGATGATCTACAGATCAGACAGACAAATCTACACATAGATATAGATCAGATAGATCACCTAGAGACAGATCATCTAGATCATCTAGATCATCTACAGATAAGATCATCTATAGATGATCTAGATCCTAACCTGCCGTGCCCTGAAATATCTAAATAATGAACGGGGTGGGATCGGTGATGATCCCTCCGAAGTGTGCAATTTTTTTATATTTGGTTACTCCTTTCGATTTCCAACGGTTGGAGTTGCCTTCTACAGCGCCCGAGGGGCGGCCGACATGGCAGAAAGACACCGGAAAGCGGCGTAATCCTCCTGTACCCTGTGCACTACCAAAGTAAAGTAGCTGCTTTTGCCTTTTAGAAGGTGCGGACAAAAAAGAGAACGCGCAGCACCCAGTCCCCCCCACCCCCCCGTCCTCTGTCTGAGCATACCCACGATGTTGGACTGGCGTAGGTTTATCGATGATAGTGTTTTTTTTCAACATAAGCTATCGTTGGTTGGAAGGGGTATAACCTACTGCGCTAGCCTACTCAGTCAGCGCCGACTCAGTAGCCTACCTGTTAATACTAGGCTAGAAGGGATAGCCTACTGTTAATAGTCTAGTCTGCTCAATCAGCGCTGACTGGTTAGCCTACTACTGGTAGGTTAGAAGGAATAACCCACTAGTATTGGCCTAGCCTACTCGGTCAGCGCTGGGTCAGTACCCTACTGCTAGTATGTTTAGAAGGGATAACCTTTCAGCCTGGCCTTCTCAGTCAGCGCTGACTCAAAGTAGCCTACTAGTCGGCTAGAAGAGGCAACCTACTTACACCAGCCTACCTCAGTCAGCAGCCGACTCAGTAGCTTACTACCTGGCAGTAGGCTGTCCCTTCTGGCCAACAGTTCTTGCCAGCCTGACTCCGTCGGTGCGAAAAGAAAAATCTCACGTACAGCAGGCTCAGGTACATATATAATGTATATACTTCGAAGTATATGATATCGGTCTCTTATTTTATTTTCAAGAAACTTCTTGCCAGTCTGATTCGGTCATCGGCACTCGCACCCACGTTCGCCTTGTGAGGCACTGCACGCCCGTCGTGCTGTTGCCGAGGTGAAGAACCTGCCCGCGACGAAAAAAGAATGGAGCCCCCCCCCCAAAAGAAAGAAATAACAACAAAAAACGTATCGGCGTTGAACGAGCAAACGAAACGAAAGAGCGAACGTGACAGCACGAGACAACGACGGGCGACAAGGGTGGGAGGGAGAGTGTAGAGGGACGGGTCAGTCCCCCAAATGAAGAGCGAACATATTTTTACGGCGTTGAACGAGCACAAGAGCACAATAGCGAGCGAACGGGACGGGCAATGGCAGGCAGGATATAGTGTAGACGGACGTTTATTCAAGCGGCCTAAACCGGGGTCTCTCGCCCTGTAGAACATTCAAGTGTTGTATTTGGGCCACGAAGAGACATATGAAGCGACTTGAAAACACCTCCAAGCGTGCTAGAAAGGCAAACGGAGCCAGGCAGGCAGGCAGGCAAGCAGGCCTCTGGCAACGTGGCGCCAGCTGTCAATTATTCACGGGGCCTACTGGTATCTCATCTATCTGTTTCTGCGTGCGTATCTGCTACCGCCCCCCTCGGTGGGCGGTATGGATACCGCCTGGCGAAAAAAAGAGGGCGTTACAAAAAAAGCCTAGCGAAGAGGTATCCCGTTTATGTATACATTTATATATATATTATATACGAGTATATAAGACCAACTTTTACGGCCAAAGTAGAACAATTACCACCGCTATGGGCCACCGCTATTCTATTCGGCCCGCATGCTATTAGTCACCGCTATTGGACGCCGATAATGGCCACCACTAATTTAACCACCGCTATTGGCCATTGCGGCCACCGTTCTTGGCCATTGGCCACCGCTACTGGCCATCGCTATTCGTCACCGCTATTGGCCACCGCTATAGGCTACCGATATCGGCCACCGCTAACGACCATCGCTATCGCCGCTATGGGCCACCGCTATGGGCCACCGCTATGGATCACCGCTATGAGCCACCGCTATGAGCCACCGCTATGGGCCACCGTTGTTGGCCCCCATTACTGGCCACCGCTATTGGTCACCAGGGCTATTGGGCACCGCAATCGGCCACCTCTACTGGCCACCGCCATCGACCACCGCTATTGGCCACCGTTATTGACCACCGCTACTGGCCGAATAGGTTTTGGCGAAACAAATCGTGTGCCCGTACCCGACAGGCGTGACATACACAACTTGAATTACAGCAACTAAAAACATGCCGCGCTATACAAAACGTAAAGTAGTCTCGCACGACTTCTGCCAAGCTGATTTTACCCGACGAATACTCCTTCGATCTCACAGCTTCGCTGAAGTGTCTTACGATAAAAAAATTACAATTAAGAACAAGAACAAAAGCGAGAACAAAAAACAAAAAAAACATGCCACCCTCACTTGCGCCTGAACGAGCCCCCCACCCATAATCTTCCGCGTCTCCACCAGATGCACTTCGCCGTCAGCGGTTTGGGTGCTGGTTGAAATCACGACCCCCCCGAGCTGTTTCCGTTTTTGCAAGGATGCCGTGCATTGCATGCTGCCGAAGATAGTCTTCGTGGTCTTGACCTTGTCGAGTTCGTAGCTGCGAGAGCCGTCGCGGACATAGAGATGTGTGTGGGGGAAGGCTCTGATGAATAAAAGTCGGAGTTATATACATAGCAGTAGGGGTGTTGCCCTCGATGAAATGCATTCTGAGCGCTGTTCTCAGTTGCCTGTTTTTTTTTGTTGTGCGGTCGCAGTTGGAGTTGTGGTGAGAGTGTCACGAGAGAGACCAGTCGGGACCGGCGCAGACGGCACCCCAGCAGGCGGGGTTTGGCCGATGTTCGTCGTGGTTTGTACAGAGCGTTCGACTGGCTAGAAAAAAACTGCTTCGTGTTGTTGGTATTTGTAGTGATGCACCAGACTCTTTCACAGCCTACTCTTACTGGAAGAGTGGGAATGACGAACGTGACAGATCTACGGCGGCTGCCGCAGTGGTCTACCGCGGGGTTACTTGATATTGCGCTTGTACGCACGACGGTTACGAAGTAATCGGTTTAACTGACAGCTGACGTGCATCTTTTAGTTTATTAATAAAAACTAATCGACAGGCGAATAGGCAGAAGATGTCTGTACCAAAGAGAGGATCGCAACTTAAAAGTGAAACACTTTCCGACTTGAAGTTGATACTGCGGCTGCCGTGTAGGTTAGAAGATAGTGCCAGTTGCGAGTCTTGAGTTGGGTACCTGATTTAGAAAGAGCCCAATCGAGTGTTTTCTTTGGGGGGGTTATCTCCCTTTTACTTTCCAGGTTCTGGACAAACCGTGGTCGCATGTATGTGTCGTCCCTTCTCCGCTTTATTTTTATCGCCCAGACGGTTCAGCATTCCCGACTGCTCGTTGATATTCGTCAAGTGTTGCCAACTAACAACCCTATGAAACAAGAAAAAGTTATTTTAACTCATTCCTGCTGCGGGGACCATTGTGCAAAACTCAATGTGGTACAAGTATCTATACTCGTCCGTGCAACGCGTGGTGTTGTTACAACAGCAACAGTACGGTACAACTCTGACCCGAAATATAAACAAACGCCGTTTGATATCGGTCTCAGAGTCCAAAGGGGTGTTATATTTTCGGTCAGCGAGGTATCTTGGTACAAGAGCAGTATGTTATCTACCCTCGTTCGTGTGGTGTCTGTCCAACCAGAGTATATGGTATCTATACTCGTTTGTGCTCGAGTGATCCGCGCGGGGCATGCTTTTCTTGTCCTCGTACGGCTCTGCGGTCAGAGAGCTGACGACGCTCTGCCATCGCTCGTCGCGCGCTTGCTCCTCCTGCTGTGTCGCCCTGAAGGCACGTTCTTGTGTACTTGTGGTGTTGGTACAGCAGTATGCGGCCAGAGAGCTGACGCTCTACCATCGCTCGTCGCGCGCTCACATGCGCTTGTGTACTTGTGGTGTTGGTACGGCAGTATGGTATATATACTCGCTCCTGCTCTGTCGCCCGGAAGGCATGCTCTTGTGCACTTACTTGTGGGTGATTGTTGGCACAGCAGTATGACGGTATCTATACTCGTTCAGTCCTCGCATGGTTGAGCCTCTCGAGTGGTGTTTGTTGGTACAGTATGGGTATGGTGTGGTACGCGGTACGGTACGGTGTGGCATGGTGTGCGGTATGGCACGGTAAGTGATATCGTATGTTGGTATGATACGATGGTACGGTTTGATATACTATATGGAAAAACCACGGTATGTGATATGGTATGTTGGCGGTATGGTGTGATGGTACGGTGTGGTGGATGAATATTGCCTGATGGTATGGCATGTTTCAGTATATAAGGTCCGTGAGAGCCGAATACGTCTTACGAATATCATCTGTAACGACATTATATATCGACCATTGGAACGTACTAATATAAGGTCGAAAGTACAAGGCATGCGGACAGACGGACAGACGGACAGACTGACAGACAGACAGACACATTCGCAATTACCAAAACAGAGACTCAGTGTTACAAACTGAGACTACTGTGGGGTTGATATTGGGAAACGTTTTGATTCAAAATGGTTGATATTAAGCCCACACAAAATCCTCATCAAACTACCGCGAAACTTCCCCGACAAATTTCCCTGGCGGTCGGGTCTAGATAGAGCTATAGGGCTATAAAATTGAGGACCTTCAACAATCTGGGAGAAGGGATCTTTAGGTTGGTAGGCTGTTCGGATGTTTTGGTTCCTGTTGGGATCAAGGTACGGGCGAAGACCCAACCCAACCCCTGACTCTAACCCTAACCCTAACCCTAACCCTGACCCCAAACCGCACCCAAAACGGGCTAAAACTCGCGATAAACGCGGCTACGCCGAGTTTGCATCGAACCAGGAAATTTCTCAGTTGCGGACGACGATTCCGAAGTGCAGACCACGCTACACTTTTTTCAAGTAAAAAACATCCCTAAAGATCCCTTCTCCCAAACTGCTAAACCTACTCATAAAATTAGGGTCAGGGTTTTGCCCGTTTAGGACCGCAATCCTGTTGCGAGGATAATTTTCTTGGAAATAGACTGAGATATAAGTTACTGTACAGTGCGGTGTCGTAAGGGCCGTTTTCGTCGGAGAGCTCTTTTTCCAGAATTCCAGGGGGATTTTTCGCGCATTTTGGGCTATCTTCCAGATTTTCCTGTTTTTATTTTTCCAAACATATGAAATTTAACTTTCCAGAATGTCACAAATCGTGACAGAAGGCCTCCCCGTATCGTGATACATTTTCCCGAAGTTTTCAAAATTTGGAACTTTAGGGGGATACGCTCTCCGACAATAACGACCCTAGGAGGGTTGAAGCCAATCAAGTATATTTCAACCATTGTGTCAAATCTCAACGTTTTCCCATACTGTAGTCTACATCCCTCTCGTCCAGACGATTTGAGGGATAGCCTCTCACATGTCGGTGAAGTCACCGACCACGGCCTGCTTGTGAACGACCAATCTACTCTCGTCGATCGCAACGACGTGTCGGACTTCGTGGGCCTGCTCTCCGGCCACCTGGCGAGCGGAGAAAGCACGTTGGTTGGGCGTTTCGTTGTTCTTTGCCGGGTCAACAACTCAAAAAAACAAACCCACGAAGACTTACTACACACATCGTGGGACACGCTAGTTACAGGGCATTTCGTCGTTCTCACCGTATCCACTTGACTTACTTAAAAAAAACACATCGTACTCGAAAAAAAAAAGAAGCACATTGTGCGGCAAGGGTTAGTTTTATTTACAGTAGGTCTTTGGTTGAAACACCACGTCGTACTTTAAAAAATACACACACTTTGTGTGACACATTTTAGAGAGGTCTTTCGTGGTTCACGCGCCCGAGTCACCTTGAAAAAAAGACACTCAGTTAGCGTACTTGAAAGACACATTGGGCTTGAAACGCTCATTGTGCGACACGTTGCTGTAGTTACAAGTCTTTCGTTGGTCACGCCGGGTCAACTAAAAACGACACACACTGCTGTGCGATGGTGTATGCTGATTTTGTTTCTTCGTTTGGGAGTGACCCCATTCCCTAGAGCCGCAGCGAGCTGCGCGAGGGTGACTTCTGGCTCCTGGCAAACTTGGTGGAGGTGCACGTGATGCCTCCAGAATGGGTAAACAGCTAAAGCCGCTGCCATTGGAACTATTGCACCCGAGAGGACGTGGGCACGATTTAGCGGGAGCAATACTGCTTCTCTCTGAGATTAATCAATGCCTGTTTTCGTGCAACCGTTGCTTTCACAGAAGTGTAGATCGAGACGGTATAATTAATTGTTTGTGCAGCATATATATGCGTATATGGTGTACTTGCCGCTGAGATCGAGGGGGACGAATGCCAGTTTAATGTTGGAACGAACATATGCGCTGTGTGGTGCATCTGTTCACTGCCAAGGAGAAGAAAAAATCAACAACAAATCAACGAGGTGACAAAAACAAAACACCGTCGTCAACAAACAACACACTTCCCACAACCACCAACACACTCACGATTGTGAATACTATACAATATATACTACAGCAGTGTTCATACACCCCTTTCCCCCCCCCCAAAAAAATATATATATACATCCTCCGTGTAACTCCTTGCATATAATATATTCACCTGTGCTTCGATCGCCGTATCAGGCATGAGCATGCACCGAAGGAATTGCTCCATTGTGTCCGACCTGTTGTCGTAGTACAGTAGTAAACAAGGACACAAGGGACCGAAGAAGAGTAGGAATGGGCAGCTGTGACTACACAAACAGAAGCGTTCATTGTACGAGCACTGGATTAATAATGCCAGCTGTGCGGTTTCGCCCCTCGCCTCCCCCCCCCCTCCCCCACCTCTTTCAGGCGTTTATTTTCTCTACGCTTTTTGTGCGTCGGTGCTTCAGCGCAACCACTCCTGGCCGACACAGCGGTATCGAGTCCCGATTGTGATGATGAATGGAGCGGAAACGCCTCATTTGTTTGGTTCTGACAGCACCTCCAGTGGGTTCCCCTCGCCAGCCTGGGGAGAGGGGGGGTGCTCGTATCATGCATGGCCTTAGTTGTACGTCCATAGACCTTCACATCCCTTCAAAGCCGGGACGGAGCATGTCCCGTTTTCACCGACCAGGCGGACATTGATTGCACCGAGCGCGAGGCAAGCGCCGTGTGGTGTTTGGCGAGTCGCATGAAGGGTGAGCTCCATCCGGCCATAAAATAACCGCTTCTTATGAGGCGGGCTTTTCTTGCAGTGTATATGGTTGACAAGCGTCGACTGAACTGGCTCGTGTTCTGGTGTGGCCACTCCCAAGACACTTACTTCCAGAGACAGCATTGATGGGTATACCGTGCAACGGCCCCGGGGGCTTCCTTGCCATACAATACACCACCCTGGACAGGAATATAAGCCACGATTGGACTCTGATGTAAGTATCAAACGAGCCTTATATCCACGGTTAGAGCACGTGGAGGGATTCTACGAGAGGCGTAGATTTTTTGTTGGCCAGTATATTCCTGAGGAGCCGCTGGGACGGGATGACCTTTATTTGTGTTTAGTGACGCTATTTTTTCGATTTGTACATATGTAGGCCATGCCATTGCTACTCGGGGGTGTATGTACTTCCATGTTTTCCTCCAGGTCAGAAAATATGGGTGGGGGCACAGGTCTCTCCTCAACATGATGAGTAGCTTCAGAAAATAGCAGGTGTGCACCTCCGTCGTACCTCTCTGGCCGTCAATATAAGTACCGATTGCTCCTTCATAATAATGTGTATAACGTCCTTATATTGCCGTCCAGAATGGTAGCATGCACCCGTCATATCATCATTCCCCTTAGGGACGGAGGGCGGGGGGGGTGTACTCGATAGGAGATATGTACTCGATCTCATCCATGGCCGTAGTCGTATGACCATAGACCCTCGCATCCCTACAATGCCGGGACGGAGCATGTCGGGTTTTCATCGACCAGGTAGACATTGCTTGCACCATGCGCGAAGCGCCGTGAGGTGTCCGGCGAGTCGCATGAAGGGTGAGCTGCATCCTACTAAGAACCGCTTGTGAGGCGGACTTGCGTACGGATGACAGCTTCAATGAGTGAATTTAATTTCCGGTGTAGGCACTCACAGAGACAGCAATGGGTGCCCTACCTTGAACACTACGTGATACGATCATTCCCACTAGTGCGGAGTAAAGGTGAAGTTCTTTACCTCGCACAGATGATCTAACTCGACAACCAGCTGTGGGCGACCGCAAAAAACAATAAAAATAAAACGGTACCCTGGTTGTCTAGCTTACGTAGTGAGCAGCATATTTTACAGTGTCGTTGCCAACCGACGCCAACACAACCTATATAAAATGGGGGGGGGGGGGCGGGGAAATGGCTTTTTTACCCGTGTCGAGGGTTGTATTGGGCATACTTTCAAGTAAGGAAAATATCATCGTTTATACTATTTATCGTTCTGGCTGCTGCGTGGAATGCTGTGGAGTGGTGGCAGGTTCCCAAGACCATTCTTTGCAAGGGGGTATAGTGGGTGCCGTCTTTTTTAGCCCAAAGGCCCGGTTCGTCGCTAATAAAACGGAGCCGGTGTGAAATAGAAGAAGAGAGAAGAAAACAGATGATATCATACGTCATTTTTGCTCATGGGTGGAGTAAAATGACTGCTCGTGGCCTCGTGTAAGAGAAAACAAACAAACTAGTGATTCAAAAGAGACAACAATTGGGTCATAGATACAAACCAAAGATGGCGGTGGATGGTCTGCTACTTTTTGGTTCGTCGAGGCTGCTTTGGGCATACTCTTCTGTTGCTATCATCGCTGTGGGGAATCCTTTCGAAGGCTGTCCGTGGAGGAGTTATTGGCGGCTGCCCATCAGAAGAGGCAAGAGTGCCGTCAACAGGTTACCGTAACCAAAGAGCGTTGACTTCGCACGGGGGGGTGCGATCGTAATTTTCCCAACACTGGGAAGGCTTTTGTCGATACCGTACAACAGGGGGTGTTTTCGAGGAAAGGTGATTGCCTCGAGAGAGAAAGAGAGAGTGCTAGAGAGAAAGAGAGGGAGGGAGAGAGAGCCTCCCGAAAAATACCGAAACGCTTTCTTCTCGATTTTTGGTACCTGCACCTTTTCACCGTTATCGAGAGGGAAACGCCTTTCAACACTCCGCTTGTAAAGTCGACGTTCTTGACGGTACAACTCTGGGACGGCTGTAGCAGACGATAGAACCCACGGAAAGCGCACCGACCAAAAGACCTGTCCTGCAGCAGGACCTTGAGTCGACTGCGGTAGTGACATCCACATCTCGTTGCGCCACCTTGGAGGCGGTAACTCACCAACTCGCACGAACGTCAAAAATCATTTTTTTACTCGTTGTTATTGTTCCATTTACCCTCCGGCGATGTGCCCGCCCTCACTCTAACCATACCATCTACAAATGAAAGGACCGCTAGAATCGAAAGGCCTATAAAAACGTGAAAGGTGCTACTGGTACATGCTGTATTCAATCGGACCTGAGTACTTGACAAACCGTTTGAGTCTCCAGGCTTTCGGCCTCTAATTCCTCAAAACTGATTTTGTGATTTAAAAAAAGCGCAATACCTCGACGAACCATCCCGGGGTCTACTGTTAATAATAGGTGCCGTAAAATAGCACAGGTGCGATCGTTTTGCTCGACGACGGTTAAAGGGTCCTAACAGTGGAGAACATTTATGTGTCTTCGGGATAAGGCTCTGTCTCTCGGCCAGCATGTTTCCTAAAACACCGTGTCCGGTACTACTGGAAACCTTGCCGGGTTCTGAAAGAACAGATCCGGCTAAAAACACAAACAAAAACGATCGCATACTCCGTTGGAAGTCAACGGTCTTCCACAACGTGTAACGGTTTTTTTTTGTAAAGGCCTAACCGGATGTATTCCAGCGACACTACAAGGTAGCTCTGCCAGGGGAAGGTGGGAGTAACCCGGAGGGCTGCTTGCTGCCAGCGACGTGGGGGTGGAAACATTGACCAGGAGCTGGGAAAACCGAGGGCTTGCCAAGCGAGGGAAGCGCAATAAGTAGGAGCCTTCCAAGGAGGGAAATAAAGTGGGGTACTTTGGTTTGGTTTATAGAGCGGTGGTCGAAAATAGGCTATACTACAAGTGTTTACTGCTGCTGCGGCGGTGACATTGGGCACTCGTAGTCCCCCAGTCGAGGAACCTCTAGCAGCGTGAAATAGTCAAACCAAAAGTGTGCTAACAGTATCCCTATCGCGCACGCCTCCATAACTAACTGTGGACGCTTATCTAACACTTGCAAGCCGACACGGCCACTCTATGGTGAAAGAAGCATTATTATCAAGTATCGCTAGGGCTTCAAGGCGCGATTTTACCTGGAAACATCCAAAATCCAGGAACCTGCGAGAGAAGTGTACTCGGGCAGCAGATGTTGGTCTAGATCTCGAGCGGTCACCATGGCCTCCTCTTCACCAACAACGCAAAGCTTATCGACACCGCCACCACCACCAGCGTCGAATTTGGCTTCGCCAACAACGCAAAGTTTATCTTCGACGGTACCAGCACCAGCACCAGCACCAGCATCAGCACCAGCACCAGCACCAGCAACACCAGCAGCGTTGTCGAGCATGCTCCTCACGGTGGCGGTGGCTTGATTCGATGCAGTCTGTGGTGGGGGCAGAGAGCGCAAAAACAAAAGAAGAAATAAGGGTGATATATAATATATATATACATATGAGACGCAAAGCGAAAACATTGCACACAAAGACAGCACAGGCGAACGAACGAACGAACGAGCGATTGGCCGGGTCGCACGCAGGATGGCACTGATGCGTGATGACCAAAACAAAAACGAAAGAAACGGGTAAAAGTGGACGAGCTCTGACCACAGGAAAGCTCCCGCCGGTGGTCAACTATTTGTTATGTGCGTTGGTTGGTGGAAGGCTGGCGGAAATCAAAAGCAAATAATAAAAAAATCAAAAATAAATACTTTCGGAGATATTGGTATTTTTCCCTTTAAACAAGAGCGTTTTTTTCTAGCAGACGGTGAGTAGGTTTAGCAGTCTGGGAGAAGGGATCTTTAGGGATGTTTTTGACTTGAAAAATGGCCACCGTGGTCTGCACTTCGGAATCGTCGTCCGCAACTGAGAAATTTCCTGGTTCGATGCAAACGCGGCGCAGCCGCGTTCATGGCGAGTTCTGGCCCGTTTTGGCTGCGGTTTGGGGTCAGGGTTGGGGTTAGGGTTAAGGTTAGGGTTAGAGTCAGGGGTTGGGTTTGGTCTTCGCCAGTACCTTGATCCCAACAGGAACCAAAACACCTGAACAGCCTACCAACCTAAAGATCCCTTCTCCCAGATTGTTAAAGGTCCTCCAGACGGTGGTGCCGATCTCTCCGGTTGGCAGTCTAATTTTCAGCACGTACGTCCGAAGAATTTTCGACTCCGCTCACCTAAGAAGCGAGGCATGCCCTGCCCCTCTCTACTGCCTGCACCCCCTTCAGGAACGCACTCCCAATTTGGAGACATGTTACTTGGAAGTAGAGCAAGATGCGTGCTCCAGGGACAGTGCAGGGGCAAAAGGACCTGGCGGGATGTGCAAAAAAACAGCAGCTCGCTTCGATAACACTTTTACACCTCTGGTATATTTATACTACAGAAACAGCAGTATCACCTCTCAAGACAGACGGGTCATGATCTCCTATGTGCTGCTGTCTTTAGATAATCTACTGCAGTTTCTCCCCGGCCGTTGTTTTGTGAGAGCTTGTTGTGCAGGACCTGCACGCTACACATCCGACCCAAGAAACCAGGAAACCTTCCTACAGCATTGCTACCGTAGATCGCGCAAAACGTGGAAGCCTCCCACCCGGCAAAAAATGAGCCACGTAGAGGATCGTGCTCCCACAGATCAGGGGGCCTACCGGTGTTCTGCCCTACAGTAGAAGGTTCACGAGCATAGACATATGACGGAGTGGGAGCCGGTGAGCGGTCCGAGGTATGAAGAGCATTGCGTATAACGTCGTTGTCGACACATCGTGTAGCTGCACACACTGGTTGCGTATGACGGGGGACCATAGTAAATAGGACCTACGGTATACAAAATTATCTATATATTTTACCTATTTTTACCAACAATATTTGGTCTTATTTACTATGGTCCCCCGTAATAGTTACACACACTCTGTTGTTTTATAGTTGCGGGTTCCATTGTTGGTATAGACGATATGAGATGCGTTTCAAATACGAACCTTGCCGCTACGGTTGGGATATATATCTTTACCCCCCCCCCCCCTCCCACCTCCCCTCCCCTATTTTACATAGGTTGGGTTGGCGTCGGTTGGCAACGACACTGTAAAACATGCCGCTCACTACGTGAGCTAGACAGCCAGGGTACCGTTTTATTTTTTTTGGCGATTGCCCACAGCTGGTTGTCGAGTTAGATCATCTGTGCGAGGAAATGGACCTTTACTCCGCTCAAGTGGGAATGATCGTATCACGTAGTGTTCAAGGTAGGGCACCCACGAGGCAGTTACGTAGTACTCCCATTGCTGTCTCTGGAAATGCCTACACCGGAAATTAAATCAACTCATTGAAGCTGTCGTCCATATGCAAGTCCGCCTCAAAAGCGGTTCTTAGTAGGATGCAGCTCACCCTTCATGCGACTCGCCAGACACCTCACGGCGCTTCGCGCTTGGTGCAAGCAATGTCTGCCTGGTCGGTGAAAACCCGACATGCTCCGTCCCGGCATTGTAGGGATGCGAGGGTCTATGGTCATACGACTACGGCCATGCATGAGATCGAGTACATCTCTCCTATCGAGTACACCCCCCCCCCCCCCCCCACCTCCCGGCAGTGTAGGGATGCGAGGATCTAAGCTCCTTCGACTACGGCCACGCATGATATCGAGTGCCCCCCCCCCCCCCCCCCCTCTGCCCACCTTCCCCCCTCCATGACGCTTGCTTCGCACTTGGTGCAACCAATGCCCCCCCCCCCCCCTCCCAACCTCGTCGGGGTGTAGAGATAGACTGTTAATATATGTTTTTCGAGTCCCTCACGGGTTTGGCGGTTTTTTTTTTCTCTTCCTTCAGGAGGCATTGCAATTTCGCAAGCCACAGGCAGGCAGACAGGCAGGCAGGCAGGCAGGGAGGTGGTGATGAATGTGTCATTCATCAGCTCCAGCATGAAGGTTTCTGAAGAAAGCGAAAAAGACAACGCACTCACACCCCTCTGCTCTGCTCTATTAATAGTGTCTACGCGTATGTATACTTAGTGTACGAAGTATATTTCGTTGCGCTTGCTGCACGGGAGTGGAAGATAGGGGAAGGGAGGGGGGGGGGGGGGGGGGGGGCAGAAAAAAACGATGACGATTTTACTATTATCCAAAGCCAATCGTAAGCACAGTAGTATTTATCACCTGGCAGTAGCTAACGATGGTTGGCGTGATAGAGATTTGGCAACATCGTGCAGCATCAGACGGAAACAATGTGCAGCATGACGAGCTTCCAACATCCGTCCGCTGGTGCACATCCCCCGAAACAAAAAGTAGTAGTGGTCAATTCCTGTGCAGTACTAGAAAGGGAAACAGCACCTGGTGCCTTATGTTTGCAGCAGGCGAAACGCCGGAACAAGAGCGTCAACTATTGAGGGCGTCAATTTCGCCAACATCGGAGCCATGTTCAAAGGACCTGCAGCAGGGGCCGACTACGAACAGCTATGTACTGCCGGGGACCACATTAAATAGGACCTACGGTACACACCAAAAACCTATACGTTTCGCTATTTTTACTAACCATATTTGGTCCTATTTACTACGGTCCCCCGTAAATAGCAGGTGTCCCTCTGGCCCCCTTGTTTTCGTTACTTGCTTGCCTCACCCGATGCGATGCCTTTCTGAACGAATAGATATATTTGAAGCATACGGTGTGCGAAACACCGGAAGGAGACACTTTCCAATGAACATGATACAATCAAATTAATTGACCTGAATTTCAATTTAATTAATTCGTACTGAAAATAGAGTGAATTTCCCGTCTTCGGGCACACGAAAATAGTGGCAAACGTAACCGCGCGCAAAATAAGGTATTTCGCGATCTTCGTTGCTTCCGCTTTTTTTGTTTCGTCAATTCTTACTCTTATTACAGTAATCGTAGCTGTCATGGCGCCTCATACTATTGCGGGGGGCCATAGTAAATAGGACCAAGTGTTGCTGGTGAAAACAGCGGAATCTATAGATTTTTGTGCGTACCGTACGTCGTATTTATTTTGGCCCACCCCGTAATATCACATCGTAGCCATCAGCGGTGTCTCCTCGGAGACCAGGATCGCTTTTATTTCGCCTGTTTAATACATACATGAGCGGCAAGTAGCTGCTGCTGCTGTTGTACACACTCCCTCCCCCGAATGTTATTCATGGGGATATAGCGTCGTTTTCGGTGAGATCGGGAAGCCATCGTATTTATTTACAGGCAAAAAAAAACATCAAAGTATTATTTCCCTCTATACTCTGTAGAACGGGATGATAGTCAATCAAGTTTCAAACTGTTTGCCGCAGAAGTTGGCCCTTTTATTAATAGTGCTGCAGTCCTGTCCTGGGGACAAACCAGTCTAATTCTAATTGTTTTGTCTCGAAAGCGGGACTGCGGCCCTAAAAGGGTCAACATGATTTCCACGCCGTATTGAGCAGGAGGAGATGTGTCAAGTATTGACCCTTTCAGGGCCGCAGTCCCGTTTTGGGGACGAACTACTCAGAATTTGAGTGGTTTGTCCCCTAACCGGGACTGCGGTCCTATAAAGGGGCAATCGATAACCCTTTTCGCACTGCGCTGTACAGAAACCTAAATATGACACTAATCCCAAGCAGTCCGTCCCCACAACGGGAGCGCGGCCCCCAACCCCTTTTAGGAATGCAGTCCCGTTTTGGGGACAAGCCAGTCAAATTATAAGTAGTTTACCCCCAAAACGGGACTGCAGTCCTAAAAGGGTCAAGGCCTAAAAGGGTCACCAATACTATTTATCAATATCAATGGCGTGGGGATGGAGCTTGGATGCAGCTTCGGATTTAAGAATAGAACGTAATGAGAAGGAAGGAGCAAGGACAGCAAATGGAGTAGACAAGCCGAAAGTTGGCACAGAAGGGTGGTAGACAGACTTCGTGCATGAGTTTCGTTTTGTTTCCGAGGTTTTCTCCTTCTGGGAAAGTTATGAGTGGTCAACGTAGAAGATCATGCTGCACATTGTCGGATGGCAAGGGAAATAATAATAATAATAATATCGATGGTAAAACAAGATAAAATAAATATAATATTAATACTGTAGTCTCATGATACGATATTGTTGTCATGCTTGCCATCCGACAACGTGTATAGTGTTGTCCTAAAAAAATCTACTTCAAGGAACAGAAAGTTAAGAACTCTCCAGAACAATATATCATGCCGATGCAACAGAGACGAGAGAGAGCGAGCGAAAAATGAAGCAACTTTTTCGATCTCCACCCTCTTTGGCAAAAAACCCCATCAACAACAGCAAGAAGTGTTGGAACTTATTGATGAGACACCACAACAACCAGTTATTGGCCCTTTTAGGTCCGCAGTCCCGTTTTGGGGACACAGTACTTACAACTAGAATGGTTTGCCCCCAAAACGAGACTGCCGTCCTTAAAGGGTTAACAGTTACAGTATTACGGGGGACCATAGTTAATAGGACCTATGGTATATACATAAAAACCTACCAGGTATATATATTAAACTATTTTTACTAACAATATTTGGCCCTACCAGGTACCTGGTATTAATAACTATGGTCCCCCGTCAAATAGTAGTATAGTGTGGTATTGTAGCACTCTTTTCTCGTGTAATGCTGCCCGTCGTCTACCCTTGACCTCCTTCCCTTCTGCTCCTCCTTCTCGTGGTACGGGGCAAGCTTCTCACTACGTATACGGGTGCCAATACCAGGCACGTACCTGTATGTAACTCTTTGCTAGAACATCGTTTTTTCATCAATTTCTTACAAAAAAAATGGCGCAATGAAAAAACGAAAAAAAAAATCGAACTAAAAAGAGGTAGTTATTTATTTTCCGGATTCGGGCAGACGAAAACGAAATGAATGGTGAAAAATTGGTGGTTGCCTGTGCGCACGCTTGTTTTAGGCGCGCCCTGAAATTAACCCTAATAACCCGTTTGCTCCACATACATACATGCTGGACACAACAGGAGCAACAGCAAGCAGTATTCTTTCCTCGTTGTTGCGTCTCATCTATTATACACGACGACTACTTTTCAGTCCTCAGCTAAATACACAGTTATTGCGACGTCGTGCGTGATCGGAACTCTCGCCTTTTGTTATTAATATACAGTACCACTACTATTAATACCTACTAGTAACTGTACAAAAAAAGCAGTATTAATACTACTATACTGAGTGCTTTCATTAGGCTCTCGTCATCACATACAAGTGTGTAGTACTCGCTGTATGTAGCATAGTCTCGACTTGGTACGTCACTTTTAGTCTTCAGCACAGCAGTAGTAGTAGTAGTAGTAGTAGTAGTAGCAATGTTAATATTACAGTGGAAAGTGAGAACGATGTATATTATATAGTCCACTCCATCCAATGATTTTCGTCTCGGCTTGTATTATAGTGCTGCAGTGAACGTACGACTGACGGTGGGTCTCGCTCTACTACTGCTGCTGCTATAAACCACCACAAACAGCAGTGTGAGTGAGTGGCACATTTTATCTATCGCCGGGGGAGTCTCGTTGAAATTCATGCTACGGAGCGCAGTCCAGCACACGGGAGAAGTGGCTAAACAGCCCTTCTTGTTGTGTGACCACAAAAAAAAGGCCGTTCGGCTGTTTTAACTATTGCGGGGGACCATATAGTTAATAGGACCAAATGTTGTTAGTGAAAAAGTTCAAATATGTAGGTTTTTATGGATGCCGTAGGTCCTATTAACTATGGTCCCCCGTAATAACGCTCACCGAAAAGTCTTTTACCACTTGTATTTCGTGCGAAAAAAAATACATGCATGGGTCATGTGATACCTGTGGTACGATGGGCGGGTTAGAGCTGGATTGACCTCAAGAGCTACTATTAATATTAATACTACTACGCCGGTATATACTGCTACACTACGAGTTACGAAATGGAGAAGCTTGTTGTTGTGTCCGCATTTCTTTACTTTTATCACGTACCAGAACATACTTCTTGTACGTCGTAAATATATGCCTGGTCGCGAACATCGCCACGCATCCCTCATCGTTCGTCCCAATGACTATCTGGTACTCGTGCCCTTCGCTCAAGGCAAAAACAGAGAGCACGGAGAGAGGTCTCAGTCTCTCGACCGAATCAATCAACTACTACTACTACTACTACTACTACTGCTACTTACTGTTGATACGTTAATTCAAGTAAAAAACGACAACCCACAGACGTAAACCTGGTAAACTTTGACGAAATCCACAACAACAACAACAACAACAACAACAGCGACAAGTACAATTATTACTTATCGCTGCGACCTGCGGTGCACAGACACACCTACGACCTATACATCAATTCCAAGTAAGTAGATTGTGCACGAAACGGGAGTGTCCCACAAAGGGTTATTAACCCCTTTAGAACCGCCGTCCCGTTTTGGGGACAAAGTACTTGGAATTTGACTGGTTTGTCCCCACAACGGGACTGCGGTTCTAAAAGGGTTAACCAATAATGCTCCGCAAGAAAAATCAATGTTCTCTGTACAGCGCTACAGGTCAAGTAAGTAAGTATTAATAGCAGTGTAACCCTCAGTCAGTCTGTCTGTATACATGCATCGTCATTATACGTGCGTGCGAGTAGCCGTCACGACTACTATGAGAGAAACTGCCCACTCAGCAGCAGCAGCAGCAGTCGTATACGAGTAGTATTATACCAGTATATTAATAATTGTACGTGTGGGCTTCGAATGCACCGTCTCTCAGTTGTTGCTCATGGATGGGCTGGCTGCTACTACGTATACACTAACTACCACAACAAACACAACAGCAGGCACACCGCATACCACATGCATACACAAAGGTTAATGGAGCGCATCAGGCAGCACCACTGCTGCTGCTGCTGCTGCTGCTGCTGCTGCTGCTGCTCTGCTGTGCTTACTGGTTGTGCTGGATCGATCGATCGCATGGAGAGACAGGGGAGGGGGTGCGACAAAAAATCCCCCGCGGCAGTCCTTATTTTCTCATCATTTTATATACCAGTCCTCCAGTATAATAGTACCTACCTGGAAGTTTTTTTTTTTTTTTTTTTTTTTTTTTTTTTTTCTCTCTTGCGCTGACTCTCCGTGATTTTCATTTCATTTTTTCTCTTCCTCTTCCTTTTCTGATTGATAAGCCGTACTCAAGGAGCCGTGTGGCGTGGTTGGAAGACGAACCTGCTCTGCTCGGCTCGTATTGTCTGACGCCAAGGGGCTGGGCATAGTTGACGAACGCAGGGCGGAGACGGCAGTCTGGGTAGCAAGGTACCAGGCGGATTAGCAGGGAGAACCTGGCTATACTACTCGTACCACAAGCTGCTGCCGCCACCTAGAAGGTGCTTTGGGCTTTGGTCTGCCTGTTATTTCCCCTTTGTTATTTTTCCTTGTTACTTTCTCCTTGGTTCTTTGTCTTACTCTGTTCACAAGCAGTGGTGTCTTTTGTTATTTCTTCTTTTTTCCAGCTCGTTCTTTTTCAAGTGTAGGCCACCTCGCCTGCGGGGGGGGGGGCACGACAGATTGTTTCTCTTAGATTTTGCTTTCATTTTTCTTCTTTTTCTTTTTCGACTTGTCTACCTTGTTTTGTTTTCTCTTTGATTGTTTCTTTTCGTTTCACTATTTCATAGATTGCGTATGTCGTGCCTGTCGTATCTAGTATGATGACATGGCTTTGCATTGCCCACTGCAGTTCACACTGCACACGTGGCAACGTAGTATCTCTGTGGCGTAGCTTTGTGACCACAGAACTTGTATCTCTTCTAGGATGGAAGAATCGGCACGGACACTGGTTGTGCTGGATGTCGACGGGTAGAAAGAACGGTTTAATGTGAAGAACACACACACACACACACACACACACACACACTTCAGTAAAACACACATAATTATTAGCATCACGTTTACTTTTTGTTTGTGATGCTATTACGACTAAAAACAGAAAAAGGGACACACCGCCGTAGATCCCCAACAAGGATCCAAGCGTGAAAGAAAAAGAGCGCCACCCAGTCAGTACAAAAAAAGGTGCTGCCCTTTCGTGACTGCCTCACATTCCAAAGGTTCCCCGGGTGCTGCTGCTCCAGCTTAACTCTGATGCACACTCCTTCGTCGACTTCCTTCATCTGGATGGAGGAGGAGGAGGAGGAGGAGGAGGAGGAGGAGGAGGAGGAGGAGGAGGAGGTGGAGGAAAACATTTTTGGGACTCCACTCATCATCTTATCAAATGATAATCACATCTGCATCATCAGGCATATGCGCTGTGTGCGGAGCTGATGAGGAGCGGCATGTGCCAAGAGCCGATCGATCTTCGTCGATGTAGGCAGTTTAGCAGTTTAGGCCTGCTCGGTTACCCAATGGCTCCGTCCGTTACACGTGATTGGTCAAACTTTCGACATGACGAGGGCGGCAATCATTATTTGTGGCGAATTGCTTGTTGGGATATTCTGTAGGTGCAGCATGATCTGAGTCTACTGTAACAACAAACAGTTGTTAGTTGTGGTTGTACTTCGTACTATTAATACTACTCTCCCCTCTTTCCTGCTGCTGTTTGTGTAACTCCTCGCGTGCTCGCACGTACGTACGTTAATTAAATTTAACCCTTCTAGGACCCCAGTCCCGTTTTGGGGGCAAGCTACTCAGAATGTAAGTGCTTCGTCCCCACATATATATATGGGACTGCGGTGCTAAAAGGGTTAACCCGTTTACAGTCCCGATTTGGGGACAAACTACTTGAACTTCGAGTGGGTTGTCCCCAAAATGAGACTCGGAGACCACACCATGCATACCTATAGCTTTTACAGAAGAAGATAGATATATAATTCGCATGCATGCATGCATGCATGCATGCGCGAATCCGCGAATCCACGACGGACGAATATCGATGTCTACACTGACTACTGGTACGACTGGTTGTTTGTTGATCTTGACAGGGGGTCCAGGGTTATTTTATTAAAGAAACGCCCTTTTTGTTATTGTATTCACTATTATTGTACGTATACTGCTGTGTCACGGTGTCAATAATCAGCGGCCATATCCGTACCAGAGATCAGCTAAATAAATGCTAAAATAACGTACACTCGTTCGTGTATAAAAATCGTACTGACGTTACAGCAACCTCCGCGTACTTCGTTATTACAGCACACCTCGTGCTTATTTTTTTTAGCGGACGAACGGCTTCGTATTCATACTGAGACACCATATATATGTGTAGTTACCTTTACGTAGGTCAGGTAGGTGTCTCTCGGGTTACGGAATGCATACTGCTGCTGCTGTGCTGCTGCATTTGTTGTAGTACCTCTATATTGACAGGCACCTCTACTATCTATACAGGCCAGACAGGTAGGTGCTACTACTACTACTACTACTACTACTACTACTACTACTACTATACTACTACTACTACTACTACTACTACTACTACTACTACTACTATACTACTACTACTACTACTACTACTACTACTACTACTACTACTACTACTACTACTACTATTACTAATACTACTACTACTACTACTATACTACTACTACTACTACTACTACTACTACTACTACTACTACTACTACTACTACTACTACTACTACTACTACTACTACTACTACTACTACTACTACTACTACTACTACTACTACTACTACTACTACTACTGTTACTACTACTACTACTACTACTACTACTACTACTAATACTACTATTACGGGGGACCATAGTTAATAGGACCAAATATTGTTAGTAAAAATGGTTAAATATATAGGTTTTTATGTACACCATAGGTCCTATTAACTATGGTCCCCCGTAATACTACTACTACTACTACTACTACTACTACTACTACTACTACTACTACTACTACTACTACTACTACTACTACTACTACTACTACTACTACTACTACTACTACCACTACTACTACAGAGAGCAGCAACATAATAACATGATCGAGCCGTGGTAGACGGCAGTGCGAAGAGTCACTTCTACGCGTAGAGAAAAAAGTTTGAAGGTGAAGCCCCCCCCCGCCGCAGCACATAGCCAAAGTCCCGCGATCCAGATAGATAGATAGATGTCGATGATGGTGTATGACGATAGCGAGCGACGAACTCGGGAAACAATCCAGAGCGAAACGACAGGAGGACAGTTATATAGGGCAAATAGTGCCTGCTGCTGAACCTGCTGGTATCCTATGCGCGTGACTACTATACAGAGCTGTAGTGCTACGTAGTACAAGTACACGGATATATATTATGCACGACGAGCTATTGTTAATAATAGACTACTATCACGGAGGGCCATAGTTAATAGGACCTATGGTATACATAAAAACCTATATATTCAACCCTTTTTACTAACAATATTTCGCCCTATTAACTATTTTTTGTACCAAGGTGTGTGGGTGTATGTATTACGAGCTCTCTCGAGCTGGCTCTCTATTTAATAGTTTGGTCAACCCTCTCCAAACCGGTGTATATTTTGTCTCCATGTAGCAGCACCATTTTTGCTCCCTCCCGCTGCATGCGCTGCAACTATATATACATACATACATGGTACTTCGTAGCAGGTGCTTTTACACAGCGGGCGCGGTGGTATACTGATATGGCGCTGATGCTGTACTTGTCCTGTACGTACGTTGTACGTACAGGTAGTAGATTGATCGTTCCTCGTTTGTTTCTCGTTTTTTTAGTACATACATACATGCAATGTGCAGCAGCAGGAAGGGATGCTTGGTGTACGGCTGCTACAAAATCATCCTCATCCTCATCACCATCATTCAACATCACACCGTAAACCACACACAGCGCTACAACAGAGCAGCAGTAGATCCTCACTGTCCCGTGACGATCCGACAGATAGATAATAAACGTTTCACCCCCGCGGGTAATAATAAAGTAATAAACACGTAAAAAAACTGCTTGAAGGATATTTTACACTCAAAAACGTGAAGAAACCAAATTTAAATTTGTAAAATAAATGCGGGAAAACCGGGCCTGGTGATGTAGATCCTCACTGTCCCGTGACGACCCGACAGATAGATAATAAACGTTTCACCCCCGCGGGTAAAAAAAGTAATAATAATAAAACGTAAAAAAAAACTGCTTGAAGGATATTTTTACACTCAAAAACGTGAAGAAATCCAAATTTTGTAAAATAAATGCGGGAAAACCGGGCCTGGTGATGACAAACAATTAATTAATTATTAAAAAAATAGTTTGTGCGTCGGATAATACGGAGAAAAGGTACGAGTATCGTACCTGGTAGCTTATTTACTGTGAAAATTAATCGGGGAGCAAATTGTGGCAGATGAGGCAAACGAAAATTGTTTGTGGGTCTACGACAGCAATAAAATAGGCAGTAAATAAACCAGCACCTCTATTATTATAGGGAGTTATAGGAAGGAGGCGAAGGCGGCGGCGCCTACCACGCTGGGGAAGTAGGGGAGGCGGGGGGCGGCCTGAGGATATCTGCGCACTTACTTGCCCAACGGGGAGGGGCAGGGCTGAGCACGTCGCGTGGTCCGTCTGGCAAAACAAAGTTAAAAGCGGCGCAATCTACAATCTACAGGCAGAGAAGAGAGAGAGAAAGGAAAGAAAGAGCGAGAGAGAGAAAGAGAGAGGGAGACACCGTAGACGGCGCGGAAGTTTTTTCTATTTATTTTGCGGGGGATTTGATCCCATAAATACTTCGAGGTATTATTCTTTTTTCTTTTTTTTTTTTATTAAAAAACTAAAAGGGTACGTCAGCTGTGAGTTCAACCGATCGGCAGATCGATCGATATTCATTCAACTTTGCAAGCTGCGTGAACCGATCGCGCGTTTTCCATTATTTCCCTAGCGATTGACTACTGGCCGGTAACTCCCCTGGATGCTACCAGGGTCGACGAGACGATCATACTTGTACCATTTCGTGCACTGAAACAGCAGACCGACACGCGAAGGTCGGGGTACACAAGACACTCGAAACTTGGTTTACAACACAGGCGGGCACACCGACACCATGAAAATTGTTCAATATACTCCCTGTTTATGTTGCAGCAGGTCTTAAGACTTGACGTACCAGTACATGAGTACGCACGTGTTTGTTGGTGAGTCTCACTATCGTACATGTTCTTGGCCTCTTCTGCTCTTGATATAAACACAGTATGCACACACCTGTGAGATTGCAGAGGGTGGTCCAACAGCGCAGGAGGTGATGTTCGTGATTTCTGTAGGCAGGCTAGCGAGTGGCGCATTCTGATCCTACAGCTCATTGTTCCGTCTCAAGCGTCCTACCAGGCAATACGAACCGCTACATTATACATACACCAACCTGTGCATTGCGCTCACATATTACTCCCTGTCGCCCAGCCTTGTCTACCGTACTGCAATCGTACGAGGTACCACGGAAACAAAACGGAGTAGTAGTGGTTAACCACATACAGAGAGACCCGCAGTATCAGGGGGCAAGGGAGAGCGAGGGAGAGTCCGGTATTGCGGCCCGCGAGAGGGGAGCATTGATCTTTGGGGGCGTCTATTTGACCACACACGAGCCCAAGCTACGAGGAGGTTGGTACTATTAATAGGTGTAACACTCATTCTGCAGGCAACTCACACACCAACCACTGCCCGTCTCCAGCCTCTAGGAAGAGAGAGATAGGATTTGGGAAAGAAGGAGAATATGGAGACGATCCAGAAAACAGAGACCACACCGCAGTAGAAACCACACAGGTATCGCTGCTTTTCTAGTTGAAGCAGGAAGAGTAGGACACCCCGTTGAGAGGGGGCCAGCCACACGCGATGTTACGTCGCTGCTGCTGCTGCGGGGCCCTAGTGGTTCCACGACAGCAGCGGCATCGAGAGGGGAGGGGGGGCACCGACCGGGAAGGAACTTTGAGTAGGGGATAAGCGTGTTACAGACAGGAATCGGAAAAATTAGGTCATGACGGAAGAGTGATTGGAACACAGCCGGGGGGATGGAGGAGCGACAGGAGGGGGGGGGGGGCGGCGGGGGGGGGGAGGAAGGAGCGCGACCAGATTTATAGGGGGGGAAGGGAGCGTGACGAGAGAAGGAGGCGGAGGAGGGGGGTCGAGGGGGGATTTTGGGGGCGGAAGAATAGGCAGAGGAGGGGGCATGGACGGGGGGGTAGGGAGAGGAGAAAGGCAGAGAGGGGCGGCGGGGCGTAGAGGGGGACGGAGAGAAAGGAACGGAGGAAGAGGGAGGGGGATTTGGGACAATGGGGGAGGGGAGAGCACGGAGAGGGGGTCCGGTGGGCGGGGAAGAACAGGCGGGACGCAGGGGGGAGGAAGGGGGCTGGATGGAGGAGCAAAGGGAAGAGAGCGGATGGGCGGAGTGACAGGAGGAGTGGCCGGACCTCCCCCCAGCGGCCCACAGCCGCCTACCACGCAAGGACGAGGAACGGCAAGAGTGTCGGTGGAACGAGGGAGGAGAAGGATGCAGCCGGCGGGCTTCTCCGGGCGTTTCCCTACGCCGAACACCGCGCTCCAATTCGTGAGCCCCATGAGGGCGGAAGAAGGGCCCAGGAGAAATCAAGCAGCGAGAAGAATGCCTCCCGCGACAGAGGGGGGGCGAATGGTAGTTCTACAGCTGGTGGGCCGAGGACAGCACACGACTATCCCGGCGTGGATGAGTGCTTGGAACGAACAACCAGGTCGCGTACCAGGGGGGCTACAGCAACAGGGGCCACTTGGCACGCAGAGGGAGCAGGATCACCCCACAGCAGCTGTGGTAGGCCAAGCCGGAGCAACTACGCCGGTGGGGCGAGGGCGACAGACGACGATCCCGGCGTGGATGCGAGCGAGGGCAGGAGGGTCAATACTCGCGACAGGAGGGTTACAGCAATGTGAGCCGAGGGAGGCACAGCAAGGGGAGGGAAGGGTGACAGTAACAGCCGTGACTCAAGCAACACCAGAGCGGACGCAGCAGGGGAGCAATCGGGTACCAGCAACAGTCACGGCGCACCAAGCAGCAGTTCCCCCGTCGGAGGGACACGGGCAGCAGATGATGACTCTTGTAAGCAGTTTGTCCCCAAAACGGGACTACGGTCCTAGATAAAAACGTTCTCTCACGAAGACGATAAATAATCAATATCTACGCGGTACGAACGAGCAATAAACAACCAAGATATGATACGTACGAGTATTATTTTTATGCCCGTACGTTTTTTTTCTTGGTAAAAACCCGTGCGGCCGCAAGCATAACATACTTTTCAATCTCGCCTCATACGCCAAAAGAAGGTTATATTCTCGCCCAGAGCTGCACAACCACCGATGAGCCATTACATTTAGTCAGCGCTGACTAATAGCTCTGCGGTTATGGTGCATATATCTAACACAAGTCGTCGTACGAGTATATCGTGCTTGTATACGAGTACACGTATTATATGAACGATAGGCTGGCAGGATAAAGGGCGCTGTTTGGTCATACTGTACTCCACATACACCATTTGGGTTTTTTATACCACTGCTGTCCGGGAGGGGAGGGCGGCGAGGGCGTAGTCATTTGACCATTGATCACGCATCCCTTTCGAGACGGAATGGGGGGAGTATAGCAGCGTCGTCTCTCCGCTGATGTCCTCTCCCCCTTCCTCCCGCCCTCCCCCTCTCCGATGGGGTGTTCCTGACTCCATTTTTTTTTTCGCGGCTGATCTGCCTACCCTCTTCTTGTCTACGTCGGCTTGCCTACACAAAGCAATAAAAAAGCTCCCACCCATGGTGAAGCTGTGCTTCCTCGTCTCTTTCTTAGTTCCGTTGGCCCCATTCCGCGTCTTGCCCGGGTGGCCGTCTGTCTAGCCCGCCCACGGATCTTCAATCCAAATAAAGAATGCCTCGGACGGCCACGTGTGGTCGTCCACGTCCACCCTCACATACATCATGCATGCTTCCTATTTCCGCCGCCCCTCTCTGTATCACTATCCGCGGTGCTCCCATCGCCGTTTTAGCTTCGTCCCGCCCGCCCCCCCCCCCCCCTGACCTACCTGCAATGTAACCCGTACGCTCTGGGACTACCTGCTCCCATGTCTGCACAGCCTCCTTACCACAGCTCTAGCCCGCTCTTCAGGCCCGCGTTATGCGGTCTGCCCTCTAAAGCAGATCTCTAGTTCTGGACGTTCCACCTTTGGGCATTCCCGTAGGACGTCAGCGGTGTGTACGTTCGAAGGTTTCACACCTCGCACGAAACATCATCTCGAGATTTCCTCGCCTATCGTTGAGAGAGGTTGTTGTGCAAGATCCGCCTACGAGTAGTGCATCGTATATATAGATCCAACCCAGAAAACGTGTAATAAGCTAGATCATGCGGATTCTGCGGGTCCCACTCGGCAACATGAAATCGATCGTACACGATCGGGAGTATATTCGCCTTGAAATATTTAGATCATGAACTGGCGATCGATCACCTGTCTTAGGTGTGGAATAATCCTCTTCGGCAGCTCATTGGCTCGTCGAGAGCAACCCTACGTATCGCTTCCTTCTTATTATGTTTCGTTATCCTCCTTTTCCCCTTCAGCGCGCGCCTCCCTCGCCGTGCGCTGTGGCTTCGATCACGCCCTTCCTCCTCTGGTCTGCTTTTACAGCCCCAAAAATAGTCTCGACCTTGTCCGCCTTGGCTTGGCTTCCCCGCGCCTCTCCACGGCTGCCTGCTCTTGTAAAACAAACCGGGGTTTCCCCGCGTGAGGCCGAGCGCATTGCGATCCTTTCACGCGTCGGACAGCTCTTAATCTACCGCAGATCATCTAGATGCCAACTTGCCGATATTATATGCCGTGTAGGATCTGTGCACTGTCGTACGAATCTAACCAGCAGGAAACACGTCTTAGATTGACCATGTAGAAATATTTTACGGCTCCCAACCCGGAACATGCGCGAGATCGCACATATCAGGACTTTTCGCTTCCCTGAGCGATCTGGGTCAACAAGTGGGAATCGATTATCTGCCCGAGGTACGTAGCCTTTCCGTTGTCTGCCTCACAGCTCCGATTCTCCTGAGAACCAGCAGGTAGGACAATACCAGCCCAACTCTTCCATCGTCCCGCTCCCATAATATGGTATCGCATCAAAGAATGTCGAAGCCAAAGACAGCGTCAACCCCCCCCCCCTCCCCCCCCAATCTCCCGCGGGACTCCCAGGCAACAATTCTGTAGACCATGGCATATTCTGTGTCGTCGACGCCACCCAGTTGCGCCGCCGGCATACTTGAGTGTTCGCCGGCAACTCTCTGTGAGAATCGAGGCGTGTCGACAAACCGGTACTCACGCGGCCGTGTACGCCCCGTCAGCTTGGGCCACCGCTGGCACGGCAGCATCGCTCGTTGTATTCTACAAGTCTAAGCGAGTTAAATATTGATATACGACACAGCAGATGATGTGGAAGTGTGGAGGGCTTAAGTGATACTGTTCCCCGTCCATCGGAGGAAAGAGAAAAATACATACGAAGTATCGGGGCCAGCCTGTTCGACGTGGCTACCGCTGCGCCCCCTGCCGCCCGTACGCCTACTACTAGGAAAACCGACGATGCCGCCATTGGCTTGCTCTGCGCGCGGTACATCGCGCTTGGGGTTACCTAGAACTCACCCCACCACCCCTGTGTTTCCTTCCACCCTAACTGCAGCCGTAGACCTAAGCCCATTCTATGTCCCATAGTCTACCCGGAAGGTTTGGCTCCTGTAGAAGCTACTAACGCCATCTGTCTGAACGCACTTTCACGCCCATCTTTTCGATGGGAATGTGCGTGCCTGCCCATATTTTCTAGCGCAGGCCAAGGGCCTGTTGCGAACAGCTGGTCAAGACTACTTCCGTCAACTTTCATGATGGGACTTTCCATCTCCATTTCGTGGTGGCGTCGACTTGTGCGATCGATGCCGTGCCACCTCCGGTTGGCGTCGGAAACGCCATCGAGAGTCACGACGTGGGAGATATGACACTTAAACGTCTCGTTCACCACCACTCCGATCGGGGATTCTCGTAAACCTCTGATACACCGCGCCATCTGCTTTAGGAGTACGATAGCCTGCTCCCCACGTGCACCCTCTCTGCATTACTGTCCAAGGCGTCAGCTACTCAATGCGGTGTGTGGTTACCGTTTTTAAGTTCCTCGACACTAGATCACCTCCGGCGCCCTTCGCCATCGTGGTTCTTGTCTCCGCTGTACGACTCAACCAGCCCTAAGCTGGTAAATAATGGCGATGGCCGAAGAACGACCGAGTTCTGAGAGGGTCCGTATGTGGGGTAACAAGCACGCCCCCGAGATGACGAACTAGGCTACCAACACCACCGGCACGTTCCGGCACGTTCCGGCAGCAGTGTTTTCCCCGCCACCGTCGCAACCTACAATATGTTTCAGCTCTTATAATCACCTCCTCAGTAGGGTGTTGGCTCAACTTTTGCACGCTCACCCTGCAGCCAATATTTCCGCTTCCTCCTTTTGCAGGCGCGCCGCACCTCTCCTTGTGATTCCTTCCCCTCGAGTTCCCTCCCCCCCCCCCCTCCCCCCCACCTTGGACGCCCGTACTTTCTTGGGCCTCCATTTCTCCTTGCATGTGCTCCTCCAATGCGTTTCAAAGTGCTCAGTGCTCCTCCCGGAGGTTCTACATTCCCTCGATCACTCCGTGCCCGTCGACGGAAAGCAATGCTCTGGCGTGCCCCATGTACTCCCCCATGGGATGGCATGCTCCTTCGACCATTTCTTGTCCATCAACGGGACTCCACGCTCTCTCCTGTACCATGCACCCTTCCGTGAGGTGCCATATTTCCCGGTTCGCCTCTTCCCTTAGCTGAGCTCCATGCTCTCTCGTGTGCCATGCACCATGCACACTCCTATGGTGTGTCATGTTTCCCCGATTCCCTCGATCGTTCCTTGTGCCTCTACGGAATTCCACGTTGTCTTGTGCGCTATGCACCCCCCTGTGGGGTGCCATGCTCCCTCGGTCGCTCCTTGGTCCCTCTGAGGGGCTTCTTGCTCACTCGTGCACCGTGCACCACGCACCACCACCGTGAGGTGTCGTGTTCCGCTCTGTGGGGCGCTACGCTTCCTTGATTGCTCATCGTGCCTCCGAGGGGCTCCATGCTCTCTGATACCTCATGCACCATGCACCATGCACCACTACCGTGTTGTGCCATGCTCCCTCGATCACTCCCCCTCCCTCAGCAGGGCTTCACTATTCATCATGCATCACGCATCATGCACCATGCATCATGCACGACCCCCGTGCAGTGCCATGTTCCTCCGATCGCTCCTTGTTCCTTCTAGAGGCCCCGTGCTCTGCCGGGCGACATGCCCTCTTTCGTTGGGTGTCATGTTCTCTCGATCGCTCCCTGTCCCTTTATAGGACTCCACATTCTCTCGGGCGCCATGCACCCCTTTGTGGGGTGCCACATTCCCTCGATCACGATTTGTCCTTCCACGGGGATTCGCTCTCTCTCGTGCGCCATCTACCCCTCCGCGAGGATATTTGCTCTCTTGCGCACCTCCGGTCTCTCCTTGGGCTCTGTGCTCCCCATATTTTAATCGTTGTTTGCCGTTCCACACGGCCCCATGCTTTCTCGCGCACTGTAAATCTCGGGTGCCGTGTTTACTCGATCGCTCTTTGTCCCTTGGCGGAACGCCATGACCTCCCGCGTTTCATGTACCTGCTTATTGGACACTGTGCTCCCTCGATCGCTCCTTGCCCCTTTGCGGAGGATCCATGCTTTCTCGGGCGACATGCGCCCCCCCGTGGGGTGTCATGTTGCCTCGATTGCTCCTTGCTCCTCCACGGCGCTCCATACCCTCTCGTTAACCGTGCACCATGCACCATGCAATACCACCGAGCAGTACCATGTCCTGTCGACCGCGCCTTGTCCTTCTCTCTGCTTCTTCGTACGACATGTACCCCTCCGTGGTCCGTCGGGTACCATGTTCACCTGATCGCTCCTTTTCCTCTGCCGGATTTCATGCTCTCTCGTGCGCCATGCACGCCTCACAGGCGTGCTAGATTCCCTCCTCGATCGCTCCTTGTCTCGCTCTCGTGCACCACGTGCCCATTTGCGGGATTATGTGCCCTCTTGCGCGCCTCTTGCCCCTCCTTTGAGCTCCCTTCTCCGCCGGCGCCGATGACAAGGTTGCCGAGTCCGCCGCTGAAACCGCCACCCAAGCATGATATGGGTGCGGAATCGAACGCAAAATAGCAGAACGATTTGCTGGTGTGCCTGATGGAGACTCGCTTGATGTTGACGTAAGAAGCGGTGGTGTCATACGAAGTATGAGAAAGGGAAGGAGGAGGAGGGGGAGGAGGATGGGGAGGGGGGGGAGGAGGAGGAGGAGAAGGAGGAGAAGGAGGAAGAGGGGGAGGGGAGGAGGATGAGAAAAGGAGGAGGAGAAGGAGGGAAAGGAGGAGGGTAATGAGGACGAGCAGGAGGAGGAGAAGGAGAGGAGGAGGAGGAGGAGGAGGAAGAGGAGGAGGAGGCGGAGGAGGAGGAGGAGGAGGGGGAGGAGAAGGAGGAGGACGAGGAGGACGAGGAGGAAGCGTAGGAAGAGGAGGAAGAGGAGGAGGAGGAAGAGGAGGGGGAGGAGGAGGAGGAAGAGCAGGAGGAGGAGGAGGAGGAGGAGAAGGAGGAGGGGGAAGAGGGGGAGGAGAAGCAGCAGCAGCAGCTCCAGCCCCAACTACCGCCGCAGCAACAGCCGGAGATCTCATGTCACGCCGCAAGGGCACCGGGGAGACACCCCTCTTATCCCCCAGACGGCGATCCCAACGACATACATGTAGCGATTGATCCGTCCCCGGGAGGGCGCTTCTCTACGCCCTCCGCTCGCCGGGTTGGGTGTTGGTGGAAATTAATTCGCTGGGGACACCAAGGGCTGAAGTGTGGGGCGGGCGTGGCTCGGGCGTGCGCCCGCGGGTGGTCGGGTAGCGCTCGGCGGCGCCTGATCTTCCGCGGGGCATAAGACATAACTGTGAAGATCCAATCGACGACTACTACGACGACTACACTAATCAACGTGGATAAGCTCCTGGTACGGTACATTGATTAGAAGTGAGGATTTAGATGAGGTTTGGAATGTGGTTCTGAATATTCAGTTTTGGCTGTTGGATTTGAAATCATAATGTTATGGCCTTGCTTTATTGCAATCCCGTTCACTGTGCAGGGAGGACACTATTCGTCATTTGTATTTCGCGCAGAAAGGCACGCTTTATGTGGAAGGTGGATAATAGATGATGCGATAGCGCGTCGTATCGTATACAAAACAGGGAGGATGTTGATTGATGCTTGTATCAAGATATTGACGCGGGACACAATGGGGAGTTCCATGGGTAATGGGATTTTAGTAGCGGATTATCGAGGTTCGCATGGTGTTACATCGAATGTCTCGGTGTCCACGTTGATGCGGAACTTGATATGGAGTGCATGGATTGATGAGGACTGCATTACTTGCTATGGCTGGATGCCTTCGGTGAGACTTCGGTGAGTGTTCCCCTGCTTGCAGCTTGCATTGTTGAGAATTACGTTAACTTAGGTGCATACCCCCTCCCCACCCTCTTTAAGGTTCCTTCAGCCCACACTCGCGAGCGCCAGCCTGCGCTACCCACCGCATCAGGTCCGCGACAACCCCTGAAACGTAAACCATAACAATGACTATTACCGGAAGCGGGCGTGAAGGCAATGATTTCAACTCCCCTTTTGACGCAGCGGGGTTCAGAATCTTCCGCGCCGGTCATTTAGTGGAAGGCAAGGAGGGGGTCCTGACGTCCTGACGCTGACATCAAGATTGTGACGGCCTCGAAGCGAAGTTTTACGATTTTGAAGCGCCCTTTCTGCGGGAAAACTCTCTCGGCTCTAGCTTCGTTAGGCCCAAAGTAAATACGTACGGCAACGGAAATCGATGACGTGCTTGCTGTGCGGGGCGATGGGAGGTACAACAGTAGACGTCATTGTGTGCAAGTAAGTGTGCAAGAAGAGCGGTCAACCCACCTGGGACTTCGGAGGGCAAAAATGACGACTCATTAAGGTGCCGATTTCAGCGGCGGCAACTGCGTGATTTGGGGGGGTGATACAATGGCTGGCGTAGTGAACGAGATACAATGCAAGGAGTCGTACGGCTCGGGACGCAGCATGGTCCTGCGTACTTCTGGGGGCTCGCGCCGCCCGTAGACGATTGATACCACCAAACAAAGTTATTAACCATTGTTTTGGTCACCATCCCGGGGTCCCTTCCGCGAGCGGGGAAAGGTTCTTCGATGGAAAAAAGCAAAACGTTCGATGGTTGTGGCTGCTCAGAACTGTTCAACTCGAAACAAAACAACTCCGTCATTGTGCTGGGGGTGAAGTGACGGGGGGGTGGGCGGCGGGGGGGTGTACTCGATAGGAAAGATGTACTCGATCTCATTCATGGCCGTAGTCGTATGACCATAGACCCTCGCATCCCTACAATGCCGGCACAGAGCATGTCGGGTTTTCACCGACCAGGCAGACTTTGCTTGCACCAAGCGCGAAGCGCCGTGAGGTATCTGGCGAGTCGCATGAAGGGTGAGCTGCATCCTACTAAGAACCGCTTGTGAGGCGGACTTGCATATGGATGACAGCTTCAATGAGTTGATTTAATTTCCGGTGTAGGCACCACCAGAGACAGCAATGGAAGTACTATGTAACTGCCTCGTGGGTGCCCTACCTTGAACACTACGTAATGCGACCAATTCCCTTGTGCGAAGTAAAGGTCCTTTAACTCGCACAAATGATCTTACTCGACAACCAGCTGTGGGCGGCCGCCAAAAAAACACAAAACAAAAAACAACGGTACCCTGGATGTCTAGCTCACGTAGTGAGCGGCATGTTTTACAGTGTCGTTGCCAACCGACGCCAACCCAACCTATATAAAATAGGGGGGAAAGCGGGGGGGGGGGTGAGCGGGGGGCGTCCGCTTCGTCGCAGTCAGTACGCATGCAGTCGCCCGTCGCCTACTTCGAAACTCCACCCAAGTCCATGTTTTGAGAGCAAACTAGTTGAAAACAGAACAAGACCATCTTTGCAGTGGTTTAAGGGTTCAACCGCTTTTGATATTGTACCCATTTTTTTCGGGGGTGGGGATACCTGAGATTAATGTTGGGTCATTTAGGGTGTGTGTGCAAAAGCATAGTTTTATTGCCCTAAATGAAATGCATTCGAGCGCTGTTCTCAGTTAGTTCGCTTGTCTTTTTTTTTTTGTGACGGTCGCAGTTGGAGTTGGTGCGAGTGTCGAGAGAGACCAGTCGGCACCGGCACAGACGGCACCCCAGCGGGCGGGGTTTGTCTCAGACTGAATGTCTGCTTTTTTTCCTTGGAAAACCAAGAGCAAAAGGCTCGTGCTTCGCGCTCGCGCGCCTCATTGCTAAATCCGAACGGTTACTATATTAGGGGCCAGAGTGGTATGCCAGTACAGTAGTACGATAGAACTACGGGAGCAGGATGCCCCACCCCAACAGCCACCAATAGGTTGTGGCTTGCCTGGTCCTTACGGCGGTAGTGTATATATATGGGAAACCACGTCTGTCGATATTTATATATCGCAGAATGTCTCCCCTCGTCTCATAGAAGAGCCCACGGCTCACGGCTCCGGTTCCGAGCGACGATGGAGGCCGGAAGCCTACCGGTCCCTACGTACGGAAATACACACTCCTTTTACGAACCATGCTATCACAACGTCATGTAGAGTCCAGGCGGTGGTGTATCAGTACCGCTTGCAAGAAATAGTATTTACCAGGTACATATTTTCTGCAATCGGGGAGATGAAACATACGACGGTAGTAAAGCGATCGACAGACGATTAAACAGAGCACACATGTCTGTACCACGCAGAGGATTGGAAAGTAAAAGCGAACTACTTTTCGTCTGGAAGTTGATACTGCGGCTGCGGCGTGCTTTTCTACAAAGCAAACGACAGATTGACAAGATATCTCTGTACCGCGAACTACAAAAAGTACAGATACCGAAATATACGACGGGCACGAAGCAATCCACAGACAAATAGATAGAACATGTCTGTACCACACAGATGATCTCAAAATAGAAGCGAATTATAATGCCCTCAACAAGCAGCTACAAAGTAATCGACAGACGAACGATTACGAGTAGACAGAAGATGTCTGCACCACACAGTAGTAGTAGAGGATCGCAAAATATAAGCAAATTAAACTTTTTCGTGTTGTTATTAGTTACTAGTAGTGATGCACCAGACTCTTTCACAGCCTACTTTTACTAGGAGAGTGGGAACGACTAAAGTGACAGATCTTCGACGGCATATTGATCTGCAACTCTAATCATTTATTGCGCTTGTGCGCACAACAAAATGGGACCGCAGTTCTAAAAGGGTCAAGTTAGACACAACGAGCGTGAAATATGTTTTCCCCCAAAATAAGTACTTGGGCACTTTTCCGACCAAGTACATATAATAGTATTATTTGGTAGTAAGCTTCTGGGCATTTTACTTTCATGGTGTGGCACATCGTACAGCACATAGCACGGCTCTGCCGCAGCATGCAGCAGGAGCAGCCAAAGCTCTGCAGCAACAGCGCACGTAAAGCACCGCCTTACGATCCAGACCCCCAACCCAAGCCCAACCCGTTTCTCGGTGTAGTATGAACTCGCAGCTATCACCCTACATTAACAGCAATGTCGGCGGCATGGAGGGGCACCTCGATCCAGCACGCGTGACTCAACGGACAGCCT
>JARUPZ010000019.1:6808869-6869420 GCA_031213475.1 Nereocystis luetkeana
CCTGGACCACTTCGAAATTTTTTCGGGCTCGCGGCCGGAAAACATGCCACTGATATTTAGGGGTTTCTCAACGCCGCTGCTCACTTCAGGAGGTGCTGTACCTCACGCAAAAACTGACATTCGAGAAAAAAGTACGCTCAACGCGATGAAAATCCCAAAACCTCATTAAAAACACTTGAAATTCTAGAAAAAGTGTTCGCTCAACGAGATAAATAACAACCCCTATGGGCAAGAACAATAGTAGGCATATAACATATTCTATACGAGTACAGAATTTGCCAAAACAACTTCGATTGCCAAAATATTGGGAAATTTTCGACCCGCGTTAAGTTTCGGGTAGAAACTATTTTTTCTTAGGAACCTCACCCAACAATCGAAGTTTTAGGGATATTGTGAGCTAAGCCTGATCACACGATCGAATGGGCTTGCAAACAACAATACGCGATTGTTATTGCACGGCCAAGGAAAGAGGTTGGCGTGCCTATTCCGCTAGTGTGTGTAATCGAAACCAGTTTTTGTAGTTGGTCGTGTTTGTTGTATGATGAGTTGGAACAGCGCATACCTATCTTTTGGTCTCTGTTCAACACCCCCTCGCGCTGAAATCTGCGAAAATCTGCGTGTTCTCGAGTGTGTTTTCTTTCCTGATTCTTGCTTTTCTTTCTCATAGAATGTGTATGTCGTGCCTGTCATATCCAGTAGAATGACATATGGCACTGCATGAGTGCGGCAGCCGCATTTAAAGCGGGATTAATTCGAGTCTAGATATTTTCACCGCACTTTTAGGACTGCAGTCTCATTTTGGGGACACACCATTCAAGTTCCAAGTACTTTGTCCCCAAAACGAGACACCAAGAATCCTAAAAGGGCTAAGTGCGACCCTCTCCGAACGTACGTACTGAACAAAAATCATTCATTGTTGTTCTCATTGGATCATACCAGGTATCATACGAGGTATTATTTTTGAAGCTTATGCTTGAAAACCAAAGGTAGATAGGTATACAGAAGATATACGCAGACGGGGGATTCCGTCCCTCGTCTGAGGGTCCGCCGGGGCGAAATCTGCAGATCTGTCTTCGGTCCTCGGCATAAAGTTCTTACACGTACGATACCTGGCAAGAAACCGTAATCGTCTACGTCACCTAGCAGAAAGAGGGCGACATGATACATGGGCTGCCTTACCCCACACCGAAAGCTATCCAACCAAGCGCACAGCCGATTTGGCAGGGGCGTGCCAACGTGGGACTCCGCGATGGCCGGCAAAGTCATGCAGCCATATGCAGCGGAGGGCTGGCAGGGCGCAGCTTCGACACCGTTGACGGCGCCGTGTGCGTTGTGGACTGCTGCTGAGAAGCTGCTGTTGCTCTGTTGTCGGTGCTGCTTGTTCTTGCTGCGGGTGCGAGCGACCAACAAAATAGTGGAAGAGTAGTATTAATAGTAGTAGTAGTAGTAGTAGTAGTAGTAGTAGTACTAGTAGTAATATATGTATTATTAATAACAGTACCTGGTACATACGTGCACGTACTACATTGTGCTCGGTCAGTAGCACGTAGTCTAGCCTTCTGCCAGGTATAATACGTACGCCGCCGCCGTGCCAAACAGCAAAATAATGGCTATGAACGGGAGCAGTAATTATAGGTGAAACCTTCTTCATCGTCGTCTAACGGGAGGAAAGTTCATCTTCTTATTTCCCTCCGACCACTTTATTTTTGCCCTGATCCTGCTCCGGAGCCGAGAGCCCGTCGCATACGGTGGGTAAGCGAGGAAAGTCCACGCTAGCTTCGTAGTCTGTAAGCTTCATTTCGAATAGAAATCTCAAAAGGTAACTGGTACTGAAACTGGACTTAGAAAAGAGTAGGTTTAGCAATCTGGTAGAAGGGATCTTTATGGATGTTTTTGACTTGAAAAATGCGTAGCGTGGTCTGCAATTCGGAATCGTCGTCCGCAACTGAGAAATTTCCTGGTTCAATGCAAACGCGGCGCATCCGCGTTTATGGCGAGTTTTGGCCCGTTTCGGGGTCAGGGTTTGGGTAAGGGTTAGGGTCAGGGGTTGGGTTGGGTCTTCGCCCGTACCTTGATCCCAACAGGAACCAAAACATCTGAACAGCCCACCAGCCTAAAGATCCCTTCTCCCAGATTGTTAAAGATCCTCTTGAAAAAGCAGCATGCCTCTCGCGTCACGTAAATATCAGGCACATACTACTGCCTCCTACAAAACAAAACCAAATAAAAAAAGCTAAGAGTATTTGTTGTTTTTTTCACATTAACCCATCGCCACAAAGCAGCCCGTGGTCGCAGGACAGGCTCCAATACCTCTCTGGAGTGGAAGAAATGCCTCCGTAAACATAAAACAAGCAAATAATAGTACACATGATAACTGAAGCACATCTACACCTCAGGTTAAAAACAAAAGTGAGGTCCGCGCACGTATATATCAGATACATGTGGTACGCTGTACAAGTCGCCACAGAAACCGACAAGACCACATACTACCCAGAAGAAATAGACAGGATGGAAAAAAGAACTCGACGTCGGGACTGCGGCTCTAAAGGGGTTATCGTTTTTATGTAAGTAAAAACTCGGCGAGCAGAGTGCCTACCAGGTACCAGGGAGGGAAAGGCAGCAAGGAAGGAGGAAAGAGGGAGGGAGGGAGGGAGGGGAGATAGCGAGTGACGGAGGGAGGGGGGTAGGGAGAGAGGGAGGAAGGGTGGGAGGGCCGGAACGGAGCGGGAAGGAGGGAAGAACGAAGGAAAACCTACGCCACTGCTGTCTTCTGAGCCGCTGATGGCTCGTAGCACAGCAGTTAAGTTTCAGAATTTCATAAACATTCGCTTGAAATTAGAGTTGACAAACATTTTTTCCGCTGGCCTCGGACGAGCTCACGTCCCGTCACCCTGTTCGGGGTGCTGGAAGTCAACTCTGATAACTTCACACGCAGGGCACGCGAAGAGGTGTGGTTTGGACCATGACGATGGCCTCAGCGAGGGCTTCGGCCTGATGCGTGCGGCATCGGCGTCGCTGTTTCGAAAGAAATTTGTCCGTGGGTAACCATTGAGTGACCCTGATCGGACAGACAAAAATTCTGAATCCGTTCTAGAGACCACAAGTTAGCTCTTGTCGCATACACCTTGGAGGCAAATATATTGGGTAGATTGAGAGTTGAGGAGCCCCCCGTCTGTGGGAACTGTTTGGGCTATACTGTAATAAAGTAAGACCTCTACCGTACGTAGCACGTTTTTTTCCTCAGTTGATTATCAATACGTCAAGAGCCCCGGTCAGGGAAAAAGGTTTGGGGCACCAAGAGTACCCCTCTAAACGTAGGCCACACCGAAAAACAAAATGATCCATTCGCCGCTGCCCCGTCCACGTGCAAGAGAGCCCGCTTCATAAGGTGCCGAAGCTCGTCTCACAAGCGATTTCTACTGCAGTAATGATAGGATGCAGCTCACCCCTTCGTGCGACTCGCCCAACACCTCACACACAGTGCTTCGCCGCTTATGGTGCTAGCAATGTCTGCCTGGTAGGTGAAAACCCGACGTGCTCCGTCCCGGTATTGTAGGGGTGCGAGGGTCTACGGTCATACGACTACGGCCATGCTAGACAATGAGACCCCCCCCCCCCCCCGCTTTCCGTTGCATGGCACAGCGGACACGCTGCAGCAATAAAAAACAGGCACCAGTATGGCGACAGTTACTCCTGTCGTACCACCGCGCAACGTACTTAATAAACATGCCCACTTGTAAAGTATACATTAATTCCAGGTACTATGCAAGGGCGATAGAAATGCACTGCCTCCGCTCAGACGTCATCCTTGTTGTGGAGCCTCGTACCAGAGAGGCATTACTGTAGAATTACTGCTGTAGAGCTTTCCTATTGTACGTGTATATAACCTGCCATATAGCTCGTATCGAGCTTCGCAGCGACTTCGCGAAAATAAAACGAAAAAAGCAAAATTGTAAATTGCAAAGCAATGTATTGCAAGCTTGCAATAAGCTTCGCAGGAAGCTTTATGGAGCACGATGGGGTAAAAAAATGACGTGGTGTGTTACAAGGTTTTATTTGCAACACTCGAAGGGCGGCCGGCACCCCTCTCTAAACTACCATCGAAGGTAAAAACAAAATACGAAAAACGGAGGGGGATATATCGCCAGTGACTTGTCGTTCTCATTTTCTTAACCAACAGGAGGAAATTGCGGAAGCGAAAAATATGTCACACCAGGCTACTGTACTGCTCAAACAACAAGAAAACTCAAAACGCCTTGCGAACAACACCAACCCCCGAAAAAAGTGACATACAAAAATAAAAGTACAAACATAAGAGGTATGCTATACAACACACACCGGGTAAATAAAATACAACAGGCAGAAATTGGTACGCAAGCGCGCGTGGTCGCCTACCCTTAATAGAAGACCAGACCAAACCAATCCAGACCAGCGCACGACAAAAATCTATATCGTACAACCGCAAGGCATTGGCAAGAAACATCTTTGCAGGGACGGTCGCGCGCACACGGTGGGGGGGGTCAATATCATAAAAAAATACCGTTCAAAAACAAAATTGGCCGACCAGAAGGGTAACCTCGTACTCAGTTCGACTTCTGCTGACTAGGCCGTGCAGCTTAATCCGGTGCGGAGAACAAACAGATAAACAGACAGACGGACCTACAAGCTTCAAGCAGAGAGCGTGGGAACGCGAAGCGAGTGTGAGCTGCACGGGCCTCTGCATGAGTAAAGGGAGAAAAATCACCTACCGTACAGTACCCACAGGACAGCAGTGCAAGTGCAGTGCAGTGCAGTGTCGTGTGGTACGGTGCGGTGGAGCGCGATGCAGTGCAGTACGGGTACGTAAGGTAAAACTGTCTACATGGAGCCATCGGTGACGTTGCTTTTCCAAGCAGCAGCGGTGGCGGCGGTGCGACGGCGCATTTTGCTAGGGAACCTAAAACAGCGTGCGTGATTCAGCGTGTTCGGTCAAAAGCGAGGGGGGTTGGGGTCATGGCTGAGATACACGCGGCGCATGGACACGGCAGCTACCCCCATCTCTACTGGAGAAGGTGCTAGGATCGACACGGCCAGAGCTATCCTTACTCTTTGTCTATCGCCTTCCGAAAAAACCCTTCTTCGGCTGGTTTTCCTCACGCTCTAGTCCCGTGAGCACCTTCAGAACAACCACGGGTCGGGGGCGGCAGCAAGCAAAGGTTAATAAATTACTGTAATTCAGCAAGCAAAGGATGTTGCCTGTCAGGCAGCAATCAAAGGGTATGTGGGGAATGGGACCAACCCGTCCGTCCCAATGGCGGGGGGGGGGGGAAATTTTGGACTACCAGATCAATGGCCGTGCAGTATACGCAGTTGGCGATAGATCTACAGTAGGAACAGGTGTATTCCGTTTACCCCGTGAGTATCGTCGGCCGTCGAACAATGTAGTCGACAAGATAAAAGCACGATGACGATTGATAACTTACTGTTATTAAAGAAGCGGTCGACATCTTAGCTAATCTAGACTAGTATGAGGACTGTAAGCCAGCAAGCAAAAGAAATGACCGTAACCCAGCAAGATAAGGTAGGTGCCTGTGACCATGCAAGGGGTTGGTGTGTACTGACTGCGAGCGCGCATGGGTGGGTGGCGGTCGTCGCGACCTCCCGCGATGGGGCTCCGTTGATATCGTACAATGGTGGAGAGGCCGTCAGCGCTCGGCGCTCCACGCATCGGTACAGGAACAGCCCAAGAATGAGCTACCAAGGAAATAACACAAGAGAAGAAGCGCAAGGGTTATAGCACCTACTAATACCAGAACATTTTCTGAGGCTCCTCACTTGTGGAGCTCTATGCTTCACACCGCAACGGACTTTGAGACAATTCGGAAGCCCAACCCCGATACACACAATCCCACGGGTACAAAAAAATACTACAGAATGCACATCGGGCCCCACTATACTATGGGATACGAGCTCCTCAGTTGCCCAATGGTTGAGGACCTCCGTCAGTGAAAAATGCCCACGCTAAAAAGCTTGGGAGCTTGCTGCGACATGGTGAACCCAGAGAGATATACATCAACCTACTGTAGCACGGTGTTAAATGGCGGAGGGGCCGTCAGTACTCAGTTGCTATGCAACGGCACAGACGACCCCTACGGAGCGAGCACCAAGAGCAAGCGGGACAGGGGAAGAAACGCAAGAAGCAAGCACGCACAAGAACAAGTGCAACAAACTAAAACACCCCTCACCCCTCCCTTGCGAGCGGGCCAAGGGAGCACGTCGCTTTCTTCAACGACCCCACTACTACGGTGTCATAATAAAAAAATCAATCAGGACCAAACAAGGTTCGTTTTGTCAATATGGTCCACACGAAGCTACGAATAATAAGGCAGCAGCACAAGAGCAAGAACAACAGCGAAGCACAAGAAGAAGCGGCACCAAGAAGCAAACTCCCCCTTGCGAGCGTGTCAGGGGAGCGCGGCGATTTCCACTCCACTACCGCTTTGCCAAAATCAACACACAAACAAATCAGCACAAAAAAACAAGGTCGTCTTATCCACAACACCCACACAACAACAGTAGCAGCGCCGAGTAACCGCTGGCAGGAGCACTATATTAGACGTACGTAGCGGTGCTGCGAAATCACTCAACACGAACCAAGCGCACCCCCTCATACGGAGTATACCGCGTCCCGAGCAACTGCGCGACTATCTCCTCCAACAGCCCGGCACTAATATCGATAGTAGCCCCCCAGCGGGTCGGGTACGAAAATTCGATGAAAATCGACGAGCAGTGCGAATGCTGAACCCTCTGCGGGATAAAAATGTAGGCAAGTACCGGGGGGGGGAGAAGGGGAGAAAGCCACCTGTGATCGCTACGGCTTGTCCGAAGAGCTGGAAAGTTAAAGCGATAGCTATAAAACAAAAAATAATATAAACGATTAAAATGTTATTCGAAGTATGTGTATACGCATTATGAAACGTTAAAAGGGTATAAGTGTGAGCAAGCAAGGCTAGCTCACCGCGTGTATCTCGCGGAACGAAGGCCGATTGTCGAGGTTGCTCTCCCAGCCCGACTTCAACAGGCTCTTGATGTCGGCCGGCCACTGGTTCTGCAACACCGGCCGCTTACCCCCCTGCTTGCGCGCGACCCGCCAACCACCCCCACGCAAAAACGACACGGTCAAAAGAGGGAGAATATGAAACAAGCACGCGAGGGATCAACGGACGAAGGGCGCATCAAGGCACACCACGACACAAATACACAGCTAGCATGAAAGAGGCACTAATAAGACCGTGTCTTCCTGTTGGCCTCTCACAGGGGTAGTAAAAAGGTCAACACAAGGTGTTCAACACACAAGGGAGGGGAGGACGACGGGGGGGGGGGAGGCGAGGCGGGCACGCCTACCAGCTGGCGTACAGGAGTCGGTGCTTCTGAGGCGAAACGGTAAAGGGGAAACAGCACGCGATAGCAAAGAACGGCGATGGCAAGCGACGTGCGACGACACAAATTAACGTGTACCAAACTGCGTCTAAGCACAGAGAGGGGGAGGCGGGGGGTAGTCTGCGCCACTCTTAATGTCGTATAACACAGCGATGAGGGGGGAGGGGGGGGGGGCAGTACCAGCCCTCGCGCCTATTGCTAGTGATGTGTCGCGCCACATAATGTAGGATTCTACGGAGGGGTGTGGCCAGGGGAGGGCAGGACAGGAGGTATCCTGGTGCCTTCCAGCGACCCGTGGAATCCGCGAAGAAGGTGCGATGATTGGAATGACACTATTTTCCGGAAGCCGAGACAGGAACAAGAAATACTATTCGAAGCAATTCACCACGGCAAGAACAAAACAAGCGATTCGAAGCGTTTGATACGACAGGGATAAATCAAACATTCGAAACATTTGGCAAAATAGGCGAAACAAAACACATAAACTCGTACCTCGATATATATGTTTGAAGCCTTTGACAAGACGCCACGTGGAAGGGTGCGAAGAGGAATTTTCCGACAAAGGACCCGACCCACGACTCGGAAAACGCAAAACTTGCAGCCAACCGATGTTACACAATTCACAATCACGCACAACAACAACGACCCGCTTTCCAACCTTAGATGAGCACCATCACGCACGAGGGTTTTGCGGCTAGTCTGGATCATGGGCAGCGGCTTGTGACCACCAGTGCAGTGGCAATCAGCTTCACCATAGCGTTTTTTTATGGCATCCTCCCCCCCCCTGCCTCCATCCCCCCCCCCCCCCCCGCCTCCGAGAAGTCCGCTGCACAAACGGTTCTTAGTTTAGAACGCAGCTCACCCTTCATGCGACTCGCCGAACATCTCACGGCGCTTCGCGCTTGGTGCAAGCAGTGTCCGCCTTGTCTGTGAAAACCCGACGTTCAACCTTGTAGGGGTGCGAGGGCCTATGCTTTTACGACTACGATCGTGCGTGACAATGAGTACACCCCCACGCGCCCTCGCGCGCGCCTTCAAAAAAAAGGAATCCCTGTCCGCGTCCTATGCACTCACATCGCACACTTGTGTATGGAACATTTCCATGTTCATCCCGGCGAACGGGAGCTGTCCTGACGCCATCTCCCTGAATCGAATTTTCCCGCCGCCACCGTCATAAAACAAGCGTGTCGTGTAGAGGCGCCGATGAATACAAAAGCAAAGCAGAGCAGAGCAAGCCAAATCAGATCGCATCGAACCATACAAGAGAGCAGAGCAGCGCCAAGAAGTGAGGGGGGGGGGGGGGGGGGGCAGAACAGAGCAGAGCAAATCAAGTCGAAGCGAGCAAAACAGAGAGAAACGGGCGGAAACAGGCAAAATTCAAGCAAAAAATGGGCGAAATAGGCAACAAAGAAAAAGGCAAAACAGGATACACAGGCGAAATAGGCAACGAAGAAGAAGGCAGAACAGGATTCATAAACAAGAAGCAAGCAAAGGGAAAAAAATGCACAACAAGCAAAAACAGAGGCAACAGAAGGCAAAGCAAGCAGGTAGAGCGTGCTATTACGTCAGTCTACCAACAGGGGAAGTACCGAACAATCAGATTGAAAAAGAACAAAAACACTCTCTCGTAAACTGCATCACCTACACCAAACACAGCAAAAAAAAAATGTCTCGGCGCATCAGCGTCAGCCACAACGGTCCCTTACCAGAGAATGATAATGAACGACCACACGTCCGCCTTCTCGTTGTACCTGCAAACGAACAGGCAAGGGACACACGCAAGGGCGATGCATAACTACACACGCCCATGTATATGCCCCCCCCCCCTATTTTATATAGGTTGGGTTGGCGTCGGTTGGCAACGACGCTGTAAAACATGCTGCTCACTACGTGAGCTAGACAACCAGGGCACCGTTTTTTTTTGTTTTATTTTTGGTGGTCGCCCACAGCTGGTTGTCGAGTTACATCATTTGTGCGAGGTAAATAACCTTTACTCCGCACAAGGGAATTGATCGTATCACGTGGTGTTCAAAGTAAGGCACCCAAGAGGCAGTTACATAGTACTCCCCTTGGTGTCTCTCAAAATGCCTACACCGGAAACTAAATTAACCCATTGAAGCTGTCATCCATATGCAAGTCCGCCTCACAAGCGGTTCTTAGTATTAATAGGATGCAGCTCACCCTTCATGCGACTCGCCAGACACCTCACGGCGCTTCGGGCTTGGTGCAAGCACTGTCTGCCTGGTCGGTGAAAACCCGACATGCTCCGTCCCGGCATTGTTGGGATGCGAGGGTCTATGGTCATACGACTACGGCCATGCATGAGATCGAGGAGATCTCTCCTATCGAGTACACCCCCCCCCCCCATTGCTGTCCCTGCAAGTGGCCACACCGGGAAACAAATCAATTAATTTGAAGCTTGTCATCTGTATACAAGAAAGTCCGCCTTACAAGCGGTCCTTAGTAGGATGCCGCTCACCCCTTCATGCGACTTGCCGGACACCTCACGGCGCTTCACGCTTGGCGCAAGCAATGTCTGCCTGGTCGGTGAAAACCCGATATGCTCCGTCCCGGCATTGTAAGGATGCGAGGACCCATGGTCAAACGACTACGGTCATGCATAACATGGGTAACCCTTCCCGCACGCCCGAATGGCCACACCCCCGCCTGCCCGACCGCACTCGAGCATGCCCAACAACGTGTAGTCGCGTCGGGGAAGACAGCGCGGAACAAAGCGTCACCAAACTCGCCGCATCGCACCGCACCACACCACGCATGACTGGACCGACATGTTGGGAAAGTGTTTTTTTTCGGGCGCGTCAAGGCCTCTTTGGTCCTTATTGTACTAGTTTTAGTGTAAGAAGGCGGTCAGTCAAGGGGGGGGGGGGGTCAAACTGCACCGCACCGCGCCGTACCGCACCGCTAACCCATATACATGTAGCATGCAAGATAGCGCACATCCTGGGGATCAAATTTCGGAGCGGGTTTTATCCACAATGATGGAGTTGGAAGGGTCTCATCGAGGTCTATTCCGTAACGCCCACCCATCGCTCGAGCGTTTGCAGTCTCCTCGTTGCCAAGAGGAAACCAGCTATAGTCCCAGTGACATTCGTCCGAGCGCGTGTATTTTTTCGTGCGTGTTATGCGGGGCTGGACGGCGGAGAACCACCGACCGTCGCCGACGATGACGGTTTTCATAACACAACAGGCGATGAACTCACGCCCGCGGGGCTCTTCCAATGCCACAGGCGCGGCTGGGAAACGAGGAGGGGGGGTGGTGACTGGTGACTGCCAAGAAAGGCATCGTTTCGACAAGGAAGCACAACCGAATACACCTCAAAAGAAGCGCTCGAGACGGGTCTCAATCTCAATCTTGAGGGCACCAACAGAAGGGCGGGAAGACCTTACTACAGCAACTGAAGACGGTAACGGCTCCGCACCAACCCCCCCTCCGCAAAAAAAAAGCACGCCGGCGTGCGGCACTTCTCGAAGAAACAAAACAAATTACGGCACGGCAGTCTGACGACCGGAGAACGCGATACCGCTGCAATACATGCAGCTAAGGTGAAATCTTAGCTTGCGGCATCTTACCTGGCGGCATCATAGCAACTCGTAGTGGTATCTGAGCTAGTGGTACCTTATTAACAGGCATCCTATCTACAGTAGGGGCATCTTAGCAAGCTGTTATGGCACTTCTTTGAATGAGGCTGAAAACCCGGAAATTGCCTCGGTTCAGGCACTGGGATCGTACTTGTAGTACTTGGGAGGCGTATTTTTCCAAGCGAGGCACGAGCTTGACTCTCAGTCTCCGCGTGCACGAAAGGAATGAAGCTGCTCTCCTTCTATCTCTAAGCAAACAACACACGTGAGTACCAACGAGTACCGACTTAGGCACACCTGTGCAGGGATACAAACAAAGTATCCCGACCTGGATATTTACAATGCGATACCTTAGCTGCTACTCATGGCGATATCTTGGCTGCAGTACCCTCCGTCACACCCGCCGAATCACACATGAAACACACACGCCCCCCCCCCTGCCTACTTCCCTCCCACCCCCCCTCTCCCCCCCCCCCGACAAAATAAGCGAAGCGCAAGCAAGGTTTAGGCCAAAACGTAGCTGCGTAGATAATGTAAACACCTTAGGTAAAAGAACCTAAGGTAGGAAAGACGCGGAGGTGACAACGTACTGTTTATTTCTACATGTACAAAAGGCCTACGACACGGTACGTAGAAATGGATCGTGGAAAACGTTGTTAGAACTAGGCATCAGAGAAAAGATGTGGAGAACGATGAAAAATACGACGGAATGTGCGAAAAGTGCTGTGATGCTGGACGGGGAAATATCGAAGTGTTTGATATTTTGCAAGGAGTTGCACAGGGATGTACGTCATCACCTATCATATTCAAGATATATATTAACGATCTGATAGTAGCAGTCGAAGCACAAAGCAGGGAGCCCCGGTGGGGGAAGATACGGTGTCAGGATTGAAGTTCGCGGATGACTTCTTGGGCACATCAGAAACACCCGAAGGATTGCAGAAACACACCGAGAAGACGCTAGAATACACTAGAAAATGGAGGGTGACGGCGAACGTCAAGATGTGCGCTGTAGTTGTTTGAAACGAAGATAAGGTGAACCCGGTGAAGTTCAATTGGAAGTGGGGAGAAGATGAATTATAGATCGTGAACTAGTCTACGTACCTTGGCGTAGAGATCTCAAAAGACTGCTAGGAAAGGATGAAGCACACGTTGGCACGATGGATGCGATCCTAACAGACTCGCACCTTGGCACTAGGATTGAGAGATGTATCCTGATGAACGTGATAGTACCAAAGCTAGAATACGCAGGAGAAGTATGGGAAGGCCACGCGAGGCTCGTAGAACGGTTGGAAGTAGTACAGATGACAGCAGCTATAAAAATCCTGAGATACTCAAGTGCGACTAGTAATACAGTATTAAGAGCAGAACTGGGAATGCACCCACTCAAGACAACTAGAGACATGAGAAAGTTGAAATGGCAACATAAAGTAAGGAACGTGCCAAAAAAGTTGCCAGCCATAGTTGATAGAGCTGTAGGGGAGAAAGTAACAAAAGGGCGAGCTAGCTGGAACATAGAGGGATAGCGTAGTTGAGACAGTATGGGAGGATGTACGGGGAAATCAAGAAGGGGTGATGTCCGTCGGGAAGTCGGGAGGTACAAGGCAGAAGTAGAAGAAATGATACAAAGGAGGGGGAAGGCTAGCGCTAGGAACTAAGGTGAAGTCGGAGAACCAGAGATGTGCGGGGGGTTGAGCGAAGGGATAGGAATTAAACGTATTTGCACGGCCCAATGGAATTCGCGAAAACGGTGAAGCTGCGATTTCGTGTAGGGGACCTGGACCTCCCAGAAAGAAGAAAGAGCTACCAGGTATGCCTCTAGCCGGGAGGAGGAAGAAGTAGATGCACAGATGTGCCCGTGTGGCAAAGCAATAGAGACTAGAACTCACAAAGTAAGAGGACGTAACACGTACAAGGAGGAACGGGATGCGTCCAAAGAGGAGATGAGGGAAATAGACAAATGTGGCAAGGATCAATTGGGTACACTTCATAGCAGCAAGAAAACGATCGCTATCCTAGGTGATAGATGGTGGCCACAGGCGGCGAAACAGCAAGGGGACAAGAATAGCTAAAATTTTCTATGTGACACATGGAAGCAGCGTAACGAACGCTCAACCGTTGGAGGTGTCCCTCTTATTAATAGGAGTAGGAGCGGTGCTCCGTCTCGAAAGGGATGCGTGGTCAATGGTCAAGTGACTAAGGCAAGCAAAAAATGAATATGTCCCCCACCCCCCCCCCCCTCCCTCCCTCCCTCCCTCCCCTTCCGCATCTAACATAAAATTCTTCGGCAGTGCCGCACTCACGGTTGACTCTTCGCGACCTCTGGAGACATGTAGCGGGGGGATCCCGTCTCCCCGGTCATCTTGTACTTTACCGACCCGCAGCGAAGGGTACGGCTGATGACCTTGGCGAGGCCGAAGTCCATCAGCTTAGCCTGCCCGCTGGAAGAGTAGCCGATGTTGTCGGGCTTAAGGTCGCGGTGCATGAGGATCCTGCCATCAAGGGAGTCAAATTTGTTGGTGTCGGTGGTTGTTCTGTTGGTGGCGTCGGTGTTGATATCGGTGTAGGTGTAGGTGGTGTTGTTGGTATTGGTGTTGATGTTGGTTTTACTGCTGGTGTTGGTGTTACCGTGCTGTTGTTATTATTTTTGATGTTGTCGCTGTTGTGTGTATCACATCGTTAATAACTCATCGCCTTATTTTAGCCAGTGGCCACGAGTAACAGGCACAAGGAGTCTACAGGCATCACGAGTAACAGGGAGGAAAAAAAAAAAGACAAATAAAAAGCTCAGCCGGGTTACCAGAGCGACAGCCAGCTCCGCGACCTATCGTACGAACACACACGAAACAAAAGTGTGCACAGGTGGCCATAGGGACAGCCGAGAAGACATACCGCAGGGCGCTACCTACTCGTCACCTCATTTTGGGACACGCTACGTATAAATCGTGTCAATCGCTGGGGGAGGGGGCAGATGAGAGTGGAGGGCGTGGGGGAGGGGAATTAGGGGATCGCGGGGTGCACTGCTGTCATCGCCAATGAAAAATTTGCGCACACAACCCTTGCGAGAGGGTAGTCAGAAGGACGCGGACGGCGGGGGCGGTATAAATAGCAGCTGCATCCCTTTTGGGCACGCTATCGACGGGGGGGGTGGGAGTCGGGGAGGGGTATATGGGTCGGAGCTAGGGTTGAGCCGAGCTGGGTGGGAGTGGGTGGGCTTGTGCCGTTGCCAAACCACAACCCTGCTTCTTGCGTACCCACCACGGCCTGACAGGAGAAAAAAGCGAATCCCATTCACGCTCAATTTTCCCGCGGGCTCCACCCCTTCCTCCTCGGGCCTGAACAGCAAAAAACAGCAGCTGCTGCAACCGCCGCCACCGCCGCGCGCGGTATCGAGTATCGGACGGATGGCGCTATTCGTGGGTGGGAGGCCACGCCACGACACCACAAGGCCATTGGTTTCTGCTGTGCCCACTCCGCTTGGCTCCAGCTCTACCTCCACCCCGTCCCGCCCCGCCTCGCCCCGCTTCAGTCTATCTCCACCCCTCGCCCCCAATTCGCCCTACCCCCGCCCACCGTCCATCCGCTTCACTCTACTTCTGCCCCCCGCCCCGCCTCACTGTTGCCCTGCCCAACCCCGCCCCTTCCCTCCAAACCTCGCCCCGTTTCACTGTACCTCCGTCCCCCACCTCGCTCCGCCGCGCCTCGCCGCACCCCTCCTCGCCTCTCTGTACCTCCACCCCTCGCTTCGCCTCGCTTCATTGTACCCCCGCCACCCGCCCCCCGCCACGCTTCTCTTTACCCCTGCCGCCTACCCCGCTCCATCCCATCCCGCCCGGCCCCACCACTACGAGTAGACCCTAGGTAACCCCCCCGTCCAGAACCCCTCACTTTTCGCTCCCCCCCGCCACGCTTCACTGTAACTCCACCCCGCGCACGCTTCTCTCTACTGCCGCCCTCCGCCCCCCTCAGTCTAATGTCAGCTCCGCTCTGCTTTATACCTTCCGGGGAGGGCCTCGTCGTGCATGTAGGCCAGCGCCGAGGCGAGCTGCTTCCCGTACTTGACCGCCGGCTTCATGCCAAGCCCGCCCCCGCACTTGTCCAGGCGCTCGCGCAGCGTGCCCATCGTCAGGTACTCCAGGACGATGAAGCTGGAAATTAAAAAAAAAAAAAAAAAAAACGGTACAGGCACATGAGCAGGAAAGAGAACAGGCACAGGCACAGGAGAGGCAGGGGAGGGGCGCCCGATAGTTTCGCGACTGGGCCTTTGAGACTGTTAGGAGCGCGGAATGCTTGCGAAGGCGTGAATGCACGAGAAGAGCTGACCCGACCTCGTGTGTACGAGTCACCGTATTGAGGAGAGAGCGTTTGCATGGTCATTCTTCATTCACGCCACAAAAAACAAACCGGTTGAACGAGACGAGCATTGGTAGAGTGCCGTACGCCGCCGTGCAGAGCCTGCGCCCACCGCCACCACCACCACCACCACCCACCCCGCTCGCTTCCACCTCCCCAGGGGCACCTTTCCGGCTCCCCCATCTGAGCCTCGCTTACAAGACTTCTCGATACAGCACACCGCTGCTTGCAGCAGCATCAAACCACGCGCACAAACAAATGGGAAACATAGGGTCGATTGGGGGAACCGATACCTCCTCTGCTGGCCCGTCGATCGAACCAAAGAGGCGTTCTCCTATAGCCTACCACCGGCCACGACATGGCCCCCTCTCAATCCCTGCTCCGTTTCGAAAGGGATGCACGGTCAGGTCAAACCACGAAGGCAAACAACGAATGAGTAAGCCCCCCCTTCCCCCCTCCGCCCGATACTTCTTTCCGTCGCTACCCCAACACCCCCCAATATTCACCTCCACACTATTATATATATAGGCTGGGTTGGCGTCGGTTGGTAGCGACACTGTAAAACATGTCGTTCACTACGTGAGCTAGACAACTAGGGTGCCGTTTTATTTGTTTTCTGGCGGTCGCCCACGGGGTCGAGTTAGATCATCTGTGCGAGGTAAAGAACCTTTACTCCGCACAAGGGAATTGATCGTATCACGTAGTGTTCATGGTAAGGCACCCAAGAGATAGTTACATAGTACTCCCATTGCTGTCTCTGGAAGTGCCTACACCAGAAATTCAATCAACTAATTGAATCTGTCATCCATATGCAACTCCTCCTCGAAAGAGGTTCTTAGTAGGATGCAGCTCGCCCTTCATGCGACTCGCCGGACACCACACGGCGCTTCGCGCTTGGTGCAAGCAGTGTCTGCCTGGTCGGTGAAAACTCGACGCTGCTCCGTCCCGGCATGGTAAGGATGCGAGGGTTTATGGTCATACGACTACGGCCATGCATGAGATCGAGTACATCTCTCCTATCGAGTACACCCCCCCCCCTTTCCCCATTACGGTCATGCATGAGATCGAGTACATCTCTCCTATCGAGTACACCCCCCCCCTTTCCCCATTACGGTCATGCATGAGATCGAGTACATCTCTCCTATCGAGTACACCCCCCCCCCCTTCCCCATTACGGCCATGCATGAGATCGAGTACATCTCTCCTATCGAGTACACCCCCCCCCTTTCCCCGTACGTATGTATGTTGAGTGAGCGTCGGTTGGCGACGGCGCCGCAAAAAACGCCTCTCACTAAGTGAGGTAGACAATCAATGCACCGTTTTGTTTTTGGCGGCCACTAGATCATTCGTGCGGGGTGGGGAACCTCAGCTCCTCCCAGTATCTAGTGCTGGCTCTGGAAGCGGCCACACCAGGAAACTAATCAATTCATTCGAAGCTGTCATCTATATGCAAGTCCGCCTCACAGGCGGTTCTTAGTAGGATGCAGCTCACCCTTCATGCGACTCGCCCACCCACCTCAAGGCGCTTTGCGCTTGGTGCAAGCAATATCTGCCTGGTCGGTGCCGGCATTGTAGGGATGAGAGGGTCTGTGGTCATACGACTACGGCTACGGACGACATGAGTACCCCCCCCCCTTCTAGGCTCCGTCTCGAAAGGGATGGTCAATGGCCAAATGACTAAAGCAAGCAGCAAGCGAGTACCCACCCCCGCCCCGCTCCGTCTCGAAAGGGATGCGTGGTCAATGGTCAAAATTATTGAGGCAAGCAACAAAGGAGCACGCCCCCCCCCCCCCTTCCTCCCCTCCCCGATGTGCTCCGTTCCGGCATTAGGGGTGCGAGGGTCTACGGCCATACGACAACGGCCGTGCATGATAATGAGTACGCCCCCCCCCCCACCCCCTATTATATACCAGGTATAGGCTAGGTTGGCGTCGGTTGGCAACGACACTGTAAAACGTGCCGCTCACTACGTGAGCTAGACAACCAGGGTGCCGCTTTTTCCTTTTTTTTTTGGTGGTCGGTCACAGCAGGTTGTCGAGTTAGATCGTTTGTGCGAGGTGAACAACCTTTACTCCGCACAAGTGGAAATGATCGTATCACGTAGTGTTTATGGTAAGGCACCCAAGAGGCAGTTACATAGTACTCCCATTGCTGTCTCTGAAAATACCTACACCGGAAATTAAATCAACTCATTGAAGTTGTCATACATATGCAAGTCCGCCTCAAAAACAGCTCTTAGTAGGATGCAGCTTCATGCGACTCGCCCAACACCTCAAGGCGCTTCGCGCTTGGTGCAAGCAATGTCTGCCTGGTCGGGGAAAAAACGACGTGCTCCGTCCCGACATCGTAGGGATGCCAGGGTCTATGATCATACAACTACGGCCATGCATGAAGTGAGTACCCCCGCCCTGCTCCGTCTCGAAAGGGATGCACCGACGTGCTCCGTCCCGACATCGTAGGGATGCCAGGGTCTATGATCATACAACTACGGCCATGCATGAAATGAGTACCCCCGCCCTGCTCCGTCTCGAAAGGGATGCGTAGTCAATGCTCAAATGACTAAAGCAAGCTATAAACGAGTACCCCCCCCCCCCCCCTCTTCCCCCCCCGGACGTGCTCCGTGCCGGCATTGAAGGGATGCGAGGGTCTATGGTCATAGGACTACGACCATGCGTGACAATGAGTACATTTCTCCTATTGAGTACACCCCCCCCCCCCCCCCCCCCCGCGTTCCCCTTTCCGTGCCCCACCCACCTATTTCCCGTGGACGTCGATCCCGCCCCCAGAAGACTGACGATGTGGGGGTGGCTCAACTTGCGCAGCACAAGCGACTCGACCACGAGGTCGTTTTCGGCCACTTCGGGGCCTCCTTCCGTGGGGGTCTTGATGATGACCCCGTCTCTCTTGGCCTCCTCGAAAGAGCCCTCGGGCAAGTTCATGGTGTCGGGTAGCTTGCGGGCCAGGAAGCATTGGCACATCGCCCCCTGCCCAGAAGGAAGGTCAAAATCCAAACAAACAAATCAGGATCAAGTTCAGAGGCCAAACAAAATCAAATTCAGAGGCCGAAGAAAAAAACACACACACAAGTCAATGAAAAACAAAATCGAAATCAATCTCAGAAAATAATTAGAAAAAATACTAACAGACGTGTCAGCTTGAAAAATGTAAAATGAAGAACGAAAATAAAATGACAAGGCGCCATGGAAGTAAACTAAACCACGCAATTGCAGATACGGCCGCGAATGGGAACACGATGTTTCAAGGTTTAGTTTCCAAACTATTGCTTCCACCAAACAGCTGGAGATATTTTCGTGCTGCCGCTGTGGGAATAAGGGGGAGAATATGCTTGATTTTTTTCTCAAATTTTTATTCTCGCGGCTGCACGCGGCGCCATATACTTTTTTCCGGTGTAAATTGTAAACAAGCTGATAAAAAATCAGCTCATTTGACGATAGACCTTCGACCTCGACATAGACTCAACCCACGGCCAACTCGCTCGGTGTCGGGCAAGGGCAACGCATGTAGATGGCGGCCTCGAAGGCATCAGGCGGATCCGAGGTCTAGGGGGCGAGAGCTTGCCGGCGGCGTACTACGGTATCCTCTCAGACCTGAACAAAACGTCTATTTTTATCCATCCGAGAGGAATCGAGAAAATTTGTCGTGTGTTTTCTTTTCTTTGCATCTGCGACCATTTTGTTTTTTTTGTAATCATACCCCCTCCGCACATCAACGGCTAATGTGTGAGCACTGTGACCCTTGGCTGGGTCGGAGCCCCGTTCAGAGTTCATGACGCAGTCATTTGCTTCGTCGGTTGACATCTGCCGAGGACTCGGAATCTCGCCGCTTCGAACGAAACTTTTCGCTGAGTTTTCTTGTTTCTCAAGCCGACCTTTGGCCGACATGGTCCCAGGAACTATTTCTTCTTTCTTTTTCTTTTCTCACGCAGTTTAGAAACTTTGTTTTTTCAAGAATCGTGCTCATATATACAGTAGCAGCAGCGAGCGATACTGCTATACCCCGGCGGCTATCTTTTGAATTTCTTTTTTGTTTTAGGAAACGTCACGTTCCCGCTGTCATCGGGCGCAGGGGTGCTGAAGTATGACGATACGTAGCGCCGTGAGGGAGGTGTGCTAGGGTATAGTCGGGGGAGTGTATCAGGCGCTGCGTGCATGGAGCGCCAGAAAACAAAACAAAACAAAAAAGTCGGAGGCGAAAGCGTGGCCATCGGACTGGGCGGTCTTTGCTTCCCTTGCACGGTTTTGTATGGCATATACCTGGTATATAATACCTGGTATATATATATATATATAAATATATGACGGCGCAACCAAATAGAGTCAGTGTGTGCACATGCAACACTCACACTCACAATGATACGTACCAACTAGTAGTACAGTAGTACCCGGAAATAGTAAACTAGTGCCGGTAAAAAGTCAACACACCCGGGAATTCATATCGATATACCAACAGCAGTTATTAGTTGATGAATGGACTTTTGCGTGCCCAGTGCTCTGGTCGCAAGGCAAATCGAATCCGCAGAGGGCGCCAGAAAAGCGCCAGACTCTCTGCCCTGTGATCCTGCTCGCACGTACGAGTACCTGCTGCTGCTGCTGCTGCTGCTGCTGCTGCTGTTGTAATAAAGGTCAGCGCGGCTGCGGTGGTGGGCGGAGCGTGGCGGCGGCGGCGGCAACAGCAGCAGCAACAGCAGCAGCAGCAGCAGCAGCAGCAGCAGCAGCAGCAGCAGCAGCAACAGCAGCAGCAGCAGCAGCAACTTTTGGCCCTCACCTCTCGCGTCCTCAGCACGGGCGGCCACCTCTCGCTTGCCTTCCCATCACTGAGTTACTCTGGTGGGGAATATAATCTCCGTTTGAGAGTGTTGATGAGAGTATCGAACGTTGACAACACTTCCGGTCAGAGTGTTCGCACAACAAGAATTCAGTATAAAAAAAATCAAGCAACAAAAAATTAGTACCTGGCAACAAAAACAAAACGAATTTCAAGGCGCAACGGCCGTCGATTTTTCACAGACAAAAAATAAAAAACAGCATCATCAGCGAAAAAAAAAAAAAAAAAAAACTGCCGAATTCCATGTTCACCTCCGCGAGGTAGCTAACGGAGTCCCGGTCGAACTCCCCGAGGTCCATCTGGATGTTAGGTTCCCACGGCGGCTCCCTGTCCTCCGAGCAGCTGAGCGTGCGCTCAGACCTACCGAAGTCTTCCGAGCCCTCGGACTTGCCGCTCATCGAGACGAGGCCTCTGTGGAGAGGGGGCAATGACTCCAAATCATCGAATTCATCATCATCATCCTCGTCATCATCGTTATTCTCCACCTTTTCCTCCACGTCCTCCTGGCCTTCATCGCCCTCGATCAAGTCTCCGTTCGCGCCCTGCTGCCTCTTCTTCTTCTTCTCTTCGCCCGCGCCTCCCTCTTCTGAAAATGCCGCGACTATCGGCTTGCTCTGTTTTTTTGTCTGCGTGCGACCGTGCGCGATCGGTGTTACGAAAGTTTTCGGGTGCACGTTTTGAAACGGATTTTTTGTACGGACAGGAAAGGGGGGAAGGTAGAAGGGGCGGGAGGGGGAGGGAGAGGGAGTGGGAGGAGGGGGTACTCATTTGCTGCTTGCCTTAGTCACTTGACCATTGACCACGCATCCCTTTCGAAAGGCGCGAGGGGGGGGGGGCGTGTACTCGATAGGAGAGATGTACTCGATCTCCTGCATGACCGTAGTCGTATGACCATAGACCCTCGCATCCCTACAATCCCGGGACAGAGCATGTCGGGTTTTTACCGACCAAGCAGACGTGCTTGCACCAAGCGCGAAGCACCGTGAGATGTCCGGCGAGTCGCATGAAGGGTGAGCTGCAGCCTACTAGGAACCGCTTGTGAGGCGGACTTGCATACGGGATGACAGCTTCAATGAGTTAATTCAATTTCCGGTGTAGTCACTTCCACAGAGACAGCAATGGGAGTACTATGTATGTGACTGCCTCTTGTGTGTCTTACCTTCTACAATACGTGATACGACCAATTTCCCATTTATTTCGTAAATATTATTTACCTCGCACAAATGATCTAACTCGACGACCAGCTGTAGGCGACCGCCAAAAAAAAAAAACAAAAAAAAAAACGGTACCCTGGTTGGGGCGAGTAGAGCCGCGTTGTTGGTGGACACAACAGATGCCGTGACATTACCTTCCCGCTAAACATAAATGTATCAGTCGCTCGACCCAGCTATTTTCGAAGCGGTACGGCTCAGTCCAGCTGCTTACGAAGCGGTATCATATAATAAGGGCAAAACACAGAGAGCGCCGGCTGCCTCAAGCGACTGCTGCGGAACAGGAATTCGGCATCCTGCCGGAGGAAACGGTGTGGCTTTGCACCGCGCGCGGCGCTCGACGGTCGACAAGATGTTCGTGGCACGACACCTGCAGGAGGAGCTGGCCAAGAAGGACCAACCCGCTGTACACGTGCTTCATCGACCCCCTACCAGAGCTTATGACTCCGTCGAGAGAACCCTCCCGTTACACTACTCCAGCTCGATTTGGCGTGCCACCGAGCGTGCTCGGAGAACGCTCGCAGTTATCCATCATCGCGCCATTTGCGGCGGGATGACGGCGAGTGTTCGGATGTGTTTAACATGGAGAACCGAGATACCACATACGGGTAGTCGGGTAGCGGCCACACTACGGCACAGTCTATTGCGCCGGTAGGAGGCTGGATTCGACGACTAGAGGGGAGGGAGACTGAGCGTCGACGTGCGGGGAAGAGACGGATTGACCTCCCCCTGCGCGAGAGTTTTTATTTTCCAGATCAGGACCGCAAGACTTAAGTGCGAGGAGCATTTTGTTTTTCAGGATGACGGAGAAAGGGAATCGACTGGAAGGGAATGGCAACGAGTGCACGCGCAAAGGAGCGGGTGGATTGGGCCAAGGCGATGAGGCGGCCATGAAGAGCGGCAGGAAGACGGTGCACGGAGACCCATGATCTGCGCGCACACTATCATCACGAGAGAAGCAGTCAAAGTTTTTTTTTTTTTTTGGTATAATTTTTCACGAGGCAGAATAGTATCTACCGGTACTTGTTATGAACGTCGTCACTGGTCTTTGTAGTTCAACGAGTTGTATACCCTTCATGGGGAATAACCTACCAGGTACGCAATTATCAGGGACGTGGTATCATAACTGCTGTGCTGCACCTTTTTGTGTCAGACAGTCCAGGAAGAGATTATGGCGATCGTTGATATTCGTGTGGTAGTAAGGTTCGATTGCTCCTTTTTTCACTGCATATCCGCGAGTCTTCACTCTGACAGCACTCCAGATAGCAGGCAGGTGTGTTCCTCTTTCGTTTTCACGACTACCGTGCGTTTCGTACGGTGCAGGCAGCACTTCAGACAGCATCCGCTGTAGTCAGCAGCCACGAGTTGGTTAGTGGTGGGAACGGGGGTACTCTATGTTTTAGCTGAGAGGATATACCCGCGGCCATGTTAGTTCAGTTTGCACATACGGTTTTAGCTCGTTTGCGCTTTCTTCGTCTCGTGTATTTTGAGGCAGCCGAATTTTCGATTTTTTTTTCTTGTTTTTCGGATTTTCCTAGGGCTCCAGCACCTTTGTGTGACCACGTACTCCTTCGTCAGAGAGTTAATGTGAGAACAACAACAACAACAATAGTGTTCGACCCAGTAGCCTATCCGTAAGACTCCCCACCCTTAAACCTTTTAGAACCGCAGTCCCGTTTTGGGGACAAACCACTCATATTCTTAGTGATTTGTCCCCAAAACGGGACTGCGGTCCTAAAAGGTTTAACCTTCAACCCTACAAATCGCGCCCTCGCTATTGCTATTTTTCTGTTCCTAGCCACCGTGTAGCCACCGTGTATCGTACAAGCCCTGCACGTTTTGCGAGCGCATTCATCGTAAAGTTTCGGTCGGGGGGGGGGGGGGGGGAGGGGGGGGGAGGGGGGGGGGCATTCATCGTGCAAATACGTCACGTGCGTGCTACGTGTGTGTGTTCTTCACATTCAACCGTTCTTTCTACCCGTCGACATCCAGCACGACCAGTGTCCGTGCCGATTCTTCAATCCTAGAGGTCCGGCTACGGGGTCGGCTACGGGGTGCTCGTGTTTTTTTTTTTTTTTTTTTTTTCCATCCCATTCATTATCTTCGCACATCTTCTTCTCTCTCTCCTTCCAACTCGTAACTCAGATCCGGGGTCACATAGCAGGCTCTTCTCCCCCCTTCCCGCTACGGTACGTGCCTTCATTTTTATCGCGAGAAGATTTCAGCCTTTTCTTCCCTCGTCGACTCGCATCGAATTGTGCCTACTCACGCTGCAAGGCGCTCTCAACAATTGAATCCCTTTTTTTTATTTTTGCAAATAAAGTCAATGTCCGACCCTCCTAGGGCTCGAACCCAGGACTCAAACAAGTAGAATTCGAGGTTAACCACTTGAACCACCGGGGCGACCTGCTCGTGTGGATAGTCATGAACTCGACTCGCAAAATAGAAAGAGTAAAGAAACTCACGAGACACGAGACACGTGGTCTTAGGCTATTCGTTATGGCTGGTGCGAGGTCGAGTCATGAAAGTGCGAACCTGATGGCCTCACAACGAACAGGGTTGTTTTAAAATATGGATGGCTTTCCAACCATAAAAAGGAATGAGGAAACTGGAAAAAAAAACAACCGCGTACCGCTGTAATAGTGACAAAAGATAATTCGTAAATAAAAAAATGAAAACTTTTTTTGTTGATCGTATATAAAAACACATATTATTAATATGTACCTGGTGGCAGAAAACAACAATAACCACGGCTACAACTCAGTAATACAGGGGGCCATATTAAATAGGACTTCTATGGTACTCGAAAAAAACTATATATTTGACTATTTTTACTAACAATATTTGGTCCTATTTACTATGGTCCCCCGTAATAGTATTAACGAGCTGGCGGAACGGGGTTTCCGAAGCGGTTTGCACGAATTTAACCTGAAAGTTTGACACGTGATGTCTATGAGTATTTTCAAATACATTCCCTGCTGCAGTTTTTTTGTTGGCTGAGTTATTAGACAGATAGATGCCTGGTATGAACGAATACGGAAAATATTTGTTTTCTGTTGACCCCTTTAGCACCGCAGTCCCATATATATGTGTGGACAAAGCACTCAAACTATCAGTGGTTTGTCCCCAATACGGGACTGCGGTCCTAAAAGGGTTAAGTGACGTGAAAAATAAAAAGCAAAATATCTGCAGTGAGGAATGCATTCGAAAATACTCACACGAATACCAGGTACGATGAGGGGTTAAATTTTCAGGTCGAAACTCGCAAATAAATTTGAGCGCGGAATCGCAGAAAAACACGAAAAAACGTAATTACTCGTGTTACATGTATCGGAGTCGTGTTTTGGCGATATCTCTTGGTGGGTGGCGAATTGGGCACTACAGCTGTAACCAATATTGGTATGCTCGTACGGTCTTCAGCCAAGTCTTCACCAGTTTTCGTCTTCACCAGTTTTCGCCTTCATTTTATTACGAGTTTTGTATTGAGAAGTTGGCGTTTTGAATTTTCAATTTTCGCCGATATCTCGTCGAGATCGCGTCGAATTATAAACATATATATTTTTTATACTTTTGTGTTTTGCACATACATACATGCAGTGTTGTGTCTGGGTTAGTCAGCGCCTCCAAAACTTGAAGTCTACGAGCTGGGCCAGCCGAGGAATGTGGATGAACCATCCGAAGGTCGTGTCTCTTGAACCACTGCGAATTTGGACTTGAAACTTGAAGGAACTGACCCTGACACTACACTGCACCCGCAGAAAAAAAAGTATATTAAAATTAATACATTTTTGTATTCCGACTCGATCTCGACGAGCTGTCGGCGGAAAAAATCTAAAACGCCAATTTTTCAACACAAATTTCGCAGCAAAATCGTCGTTCCCGATCCAGGCGAAATATAATTAATTATTGGTGGAGGCGTAGCTGAAGACCCTAGAAACAGACAAATTAAATCGGAAAAATGGGAACGAAGCCTGAAATGAGAACCAAGCCGTATCTCCAGAACCATGTGGTGTATCAGATAACCAAAATGATCCTGCGAAACCCCTTGGCCAGCCCTGTGAGAGGAGCTCGTCAGAACGGTCATGCTCCATTTGAATCTCGTGCCTTCGGGTGGGCGCAAAAAGCGATATACGCTGGCTCTATTGTAATTTCTCTAGATGACGCTGGCTACCGCGGCGATGCCGAGGACTTCCAGCCTGAGCGACAGCTCATTCGAAGGCTGCTTGCTGTACAGCCCCACAGGACTGTCAACTTTTTTTCTTGGAGTTGTACACAATTGGTTTGCTTTCTGAAAAAAAACGCCCGTGCTCATTTTTTGTTTCGTTCCCATTTTTCCGATTTGTCTGTTCTAGGAGAACATCGATATTACTTTCTTCGTTGCCCAATTCCCCACCCATCAAGAGATATTGCCAAAAGACGATTTTATACATAAAATAAGTAATTACGAGAAACGTGGGTTTTTCTGCGATGCCCCGCTCAATTTTGCGAGTTTTGATCCAAAAACTTAACCTCTTCTTGTTTGAACCGCATGTTTACACAAACAAACGGAGAACACGCCTTTTTTGTTCTTGTTTTTCCCAGACAAGTTATGGCCGTTTTGTGTCTTTTCGGGTCGTTGTATCGGTCATATCCCTCGAACAAATAAATCTAGAAAAAAATAAAAAGACGTTTTCCGTTTGTTGGTTATTATTAGTGCATGATCAACACGGACGGTGTAAAAAAATAAATATCTCAAAATATTGAGCGGGGCATCGTCGATCAATCAATCAACAAAAAAAAGCACTTTGGCTGCCCCAGCTCGTAATTCGCAGTGATTCACAAGATACGGCGTGCCGATTGCTTATCTATTTTTTATAGACCAATCCAGCCTGCGACACGAAGGAAGGTTCACGGACCACGTGCACTTTCATGTTTTTTTCTCCCGGCCAGTTTCTGGTTGAGGTGTGTAAATACAGCCTTTATAGCCGCATTACCGTTTTGGGGACAACCCCCTCAAATTCTAAGTAATTTGTGCCCAAGCGGGACTGCGGCTCTAAAAGGGTTAACTGTTACAGCAGAATCTGATGCTCCCCAGAACAAAGTTGATCTGTGATGTGATGCACCCCCCGGTCTGTCGTAGCATGTGTCGACCGTGACGCAGCTAGCTAGCTGCTGTCCAGGTCTTGATGAGCGTATTGTTGGTAGGTGTACACCAGTGATGTAACTACCAGGTACATAATTATAGTGGTCCGGTGTCTGTTGCGCTCACGACGCAAGACGTGTTGCCCGCCATCGGGTCAAAAAAATTGCGATATATATATATATATACGCGAATATATGCCCGCAAATCAGTGTAACAAAGTGTATCGGGATCAGAGCCCATGTGTGTGTGTTCTTCACATTAAACCGTTCTTTCTACCCGTCGACATCCTGCACAACCAGTGTCCGTGCCGATTCTTCAATCCTAGAAGAGATACAAGTTCTGTAGTCACAAAGCTACGCCACAGAGATACTGTACTATTCGTACGTTGCCACGTGTGCAGTGTGCACTGCAGTGGGCAACGCAAAGCCATGTCATCATACTAGAGACGGTCGCCCCGGTGGTTCAAGTGGTTAACCTCGAATTCTACTTGTTTGAGTCCTGGGTTCGAGCCCTAGGAGGGTCGGACTTTGACTTTATTTGCAAAAATAAAAAAAGGGATTCAATTGTTGAGAGCGCCTTGCAGCGTGGGTAGGCACAATTCGATGCGAGTCGACGAGGGAAGAAAAGGCTGAAATCTTCTCGCGATAAAAATGAAGGCACGTACCGTAGCGGGAAGGGGGGAGAAGAGCCTGCTATGTGACCCCGGATCTGAGTTACGAGTTGGAAGGAGAGAGAATAAGATGTGCGAAGATAATGAATGAGATGGAAAAAAAAAAAAAAAAAAGATACGACAGGCACGACATACGCAATCTATGAAATAGTGAAACGAAAAGAAACAACTAAAGAGAAAACAAAAACAAGGTAGACAAATCGAAAGAGAAAAAGAAGAAAAATGAAAGCAAAGTCTAAGAGAAACAATCTGTCGTGCCCCCCCCCCGCAGGCGAGGTGGCCAACACCTGAAAAAGAACGAGCTGGAGAAAAGAAAGAAAAATAAAATAAAATAATAAAAAAACACCACTGCTTGTAAACAGAGTAAGACAAAGAACCAAGGAAAAAAGTAACAAGGAAAAATAACAAAGGGGAAATAACAGGCAGACCAAAGCCCAAAGCACCTTCCAGGTGGCGGCAGCAGCTTGTGGTACGAGTAGTATAGCCAGGTCCTCCCTGCTAATCCGCCTGGTACCTTGCTACCCAGACTGCCGTCTCCGCCCTGCGTTCGTCAACTATGCCCAGCCCCTTGGCGTCAGACAATTCGAAACGAGCAGAGCAGGTTCGTCTTCCAACCACGCCACACGGCTCCTTCAGTACGGCTTATCAATCAGAAAAGGAAGAGGAAGAGATAATTTTCTTTTACTCTACTCCCATAATTTTCTTTTACTCTACTACTACTACAGGCGAAATAGAAAAAGGGCCTACAGAACAGAATTCGCCTTCTTCGGCGAATTTGAAAAACAGTGTTTGAAAAAGAACGCCCATCACGTATACATACGGCGAACAAAAAAGGCCGCAACAATTGTTTTGGGCCTGCGGCCGAAAAGTTGCGCACCCAAAATCGTGTATTTTGCGTTACTGTCATAAGGATTACCCTGGTCTCTGGGTAATCGATCTCGGTCTTTTACCCGTATAGCTCAGTAGTAGGTAACACCTTCACATTAAATTATTTGACGTCGTCCAGGTCACGGGTTCGAACCACACTTCGAACGTTTCTTTTACAGAAACGCTTGCACGCGTGCACACCTAAAAAATACATCTCCCTGGTTCCCCAGGTAATGAAACGAAGCGGGTAGGTCAACGTACGGACGTATACGGTTCCGACGCCCCAAAATTCCCGTCGTTCACAGAGAGAGGGGGAGAGTGTTATAAGGATTACCGTGGGCTCTGGGTAATCGATCGGTCTTTCACCCCTATAGCTCAGTAGTAGGTAACACCTTCACACTACCCGCAACCAGGCCCTCTGCGGCCTGTTGTTGTTGCAGAAAATGAAAATTGCTGTTTTTACCGAAATGTTGCGCCAGCGCAACAGCTGATTAATTCACTGTTTTACACAACGAATATAACATACCTGGTACCTGGTATGCAATATATTATACCCAAACGGTGTCCCTAGTATATCATTATCAGTCTTGTCATCCGACAAGTATAATAGTGAGTACCTGGTACCTGGTAAATATTTTTTGGGGGGGTACAAAGTATATTATAGGCCCGCAGTTGAGTAGCCCCAGCAGTCATGATGAGTGTTTCGCCGAAAAAATGCTACGAGTACAACGTATTATTTAATAGTACGAGTGTCTCTGTGTCGTGGTTTGTGAGCACAGAGCTTGTATTTCTCGAGGATGAAGAATCGACAAGGACACTGGTTGCGCTGGATGTCGACGGGTATATAAAGAGAAAGAATCCAGACACAAATTGTAGTGCGTGTTCCAGGGTTAAAATCTAGTGGTGAAATGTTGCGCTGACGGCACACATGTTTTGTCAGAATTGCACGCAGCGAACCATCCGCCGGAAGCAATGTGCGGCTTGTCTCACATCCGTAATTTGAGCACCGCACCGTTTGTGTTCGAGGGGAAAAAATGTGCCGTTTCGCCGCAGGCGCAGTTTTCGTGACGGTCTTTTTCGCCGCTTGAGGCGCCTTTTTTTGCTGTTTTATCTCTCGAATTGGTATGTATGTGCTCTCGGGGGGCCTATAGTAAATAGGACCAAATATTGTTAGCAAAATAGCGAAGTATATGGGTTTTTGTATTCGCCTTGTCCTATTTAATTGGTCCCCCGTAATATTAATAGTATTGTTCTCTTGAGACATGGGAGGGAGTTTTCCATTGGTTCGCCATGCAACTGGTGGCACTGACGGTTTCACATGGATGTGCATACCGACACCGACACCGCCGTCACTCCGTGTAACAGCCCTATTTCTCCGTGACATGTTGTAATCCTATTACTCTCTCCCTTGGCATCCTCGACTGGAGCCTATACGGTAGTCTCGGACGACCGAGTAAACCCGACATATTATATGTCTTCGACCATGCAAAGTCGTACATCCTTGCAATGCCACTGCTGCAGCTGTATTACAGTGTTCCCTCAGACCGTATCCTGGCATGGTTGCCTCTGAGGCCCTGTGTTCTCGTGTGCGCCAAATTTCCGCGACGCTTGACTGATATCTTCTTTATTGTTCCGCGTGTACACCTTACACGCCCCGGACGTTGCGTCCATCTGCCTTCCTTCTGAAGTACTCGCTCCAACAAGGTTCCGCCCGCTGCGAGCGCCGAGGACCCTCCGATACGGAGAGAGTGCGCCGCACATTCGTCCGGGTTCCCCCCTGGCTCCGTGGCAATGCTTATAAGCGCCTGCGTTGCTCGGCGATATCTCCATGTATGTTACGATTTTACCCTTACAACGTGGTGCGACGCAAGGGGTGTGTGATCGGGCAGCGTGCAGTGACACGACATCAATTCCACCATAGATAGGCGCGACGGCCGCCCCCGTCCGTAGTTGATGTGAGCCCAAATCTTGACCTCATAATATCAATTTACTTCGTCAACTATTATTATAACCACTTGACCTGCTCAAGCTTCTGAGCATTTTGGTTCGAATACGACTAGTCCCTGACGTCCTCAGGAAAGTATTTAGGGCAAATCAAATGCCAAAATCAGTTATACCTGATCCGTTTGAGCCAAAATCAGGTATATATATACTAACCCCGAGTGAAAAACACGCGCGCCACGGGCGGTGTGTTCTGTCCATGAAAATCCAAAAAAATCAATACTGCGCCAACAGCATGAAGCGTGCCACATGCCACATGGCCTCCAAAATCTGAAGTGTTTTGTTTTCTTTAGGGTGCAACTATCACGGGCTCCACTTTAACCTGCAGAGAGTCATTGTTTATAGACTTCGTTTGTTTCGCCACGGCGGGGCGCCGAGAGTATTTACTCTGGCGCCCCCCCCCCGTTGACAGCTTTAAATCTTCTAGACCGTCCTCACGGAACCACCTGCTCGGCACGAAATTATCTTGCCGTACCAAACAAACCTGCGACCACCTCGACGCGGGGTGGTGCAGACAAAGACCATGTCACACATTGTGGTGCTGTATAGACTGCTGTGACCATATCAGGCAGAAAACAACAACAGAGTACCATCACAATGAAGCACGTCGCACACCCCAGAGAAGAAAAAAAATGAAACCAGCGTACGCATGACATTTTATGCATGTATGTAAGTATAAATACGTACTTTTACGTACGGCGTACGAGTAGAGTTTACACAGCAGTGATACAGAAGAGTTTCAACCAAAGGGAGGGCAGAGCCACACGGAGAAAAAAACAGTATACGTATGGCCGCTCTGACTGGTTCAAATTTGGCCAAAATCAGTTGAAAGCTAGACAGTAGAAAAAAATAGGTGTACCTTGGCCTTATCGTGCCAAAATCAGTTACGATGTCAGCCTGACCAATAGCAGGGCTCCAGGGGTGTATTCTGTACTTTTTTTTAGAATGTAACTGATTTTGGTCAAAAAGTGGCCTGGGATACCTGATTTTGGCAAAAACCCTATTATTAATAATAGAAGAGGTACAACTTCTGAGGTCACAAAGCTACACGCCATAGAGATACGACGTTGCCACGTATGCAGTAAGCACAACAGTGGGCAATGAGATGCCATGTCATCATACTGTAGTTTAACGAGTTGTATACCCTTCATGGGGAATAACCTACGCAATTATCAGGGACGTGGTATCATAACTGTGCTGCACTTTTTTGTGTCAGACAGTCCAGGAAGAGATTATGGCGATCGTTGATATTCGTGTGGTAGTGAGGTTCGATTGCTCCTTTTTTGACTGCATATCCGCGAGTCTTCACTCTGACAGCACCCCAGATAGCAGGCAGGTGTGTTCCTCTTTCGTTTTCACGACTACCGTGCGTTTCGTAGGGTGCAGGCAACAGTTCAGACAGCATCCGCTGTAGTCAGCAGCCACGAGTTGGTTAGTGGTGGGAACGGGGGTACTCTTCTATGTTATAGTTGAAAGGATATACCCGCGGCCATGTTAGTTCAGTTTTGCACATTGGTTTTATCTTGTGTGCGCTTTTTTCGTCTCGTGTATTTTGAGGCAGCCGAATTTTCGATTTTTTTTTCTTGTTTTTCGGATCTTCCTAGGGCTCCAGCACCTTTGTGTGACCACGGACTCCTTCGTCAGAGAGTTAATGTGAGAACAACAACAACAACAACAACTGCCCACGACAGGCACGACATACAGAGGTCGTACATACGTATCGTGTCACGAGCGGGCAATTTTTTCCGGAGGGTACTCGATTTCATACGCACCTGGCACCAGGTACTCCTTACGTACAGGTAATTACGACTGCCTGTTTATTACCATCTGAACAAAATGTTGTCGGGAAAATTATGTTTTCCTCATGTTTTATCCTACGTACACGAGACTTGAACTCCAAGAATGTGCTCCCGATTCACACCCTTTGGGACCCCGAGAGACCACTTTGGGTGTCATCGACGGCCCGCTATGCTACGAGCAGCGGGAGCGCCCAGCAGTAATAAAGGTACTATTAATACCAGGTATTAATATTCATACAAGGTTGTGTCCTCGGGCCGTTTGACTCCTTGCATATAGTAACCCGAACACCAACGTACAATGCTACCATCCCCCGATATATACACGCAAGCAGTGGCCGTTGCTTAGGCCCTTGCCTTAAAATTTGCCTTTTTCTGAGAAGGGTGTTTTAGGACTGCAGTCTCGTTTTGGGGGCAATTTGGGGCAAACTACTTGGAATTTGACTGGTGTGTCCCCAAAACGGGACTGGAGTTCTAATAAAGGTGTTTCGAGCCGTACCAGCCTTACTGGGTTAAGGCTCGTTGCCTGACGCTGAAAGAGGCCTCTCGGAGGCTTGACCCTTTTAGAACCGCAGTCCCGTTTTAGGGGACAAACCAGTCAAATTCCCAAGTAGTTTGTCCCCAAAACGAGACTGCGGTCCTAAAAGGGTTTTTGATGATTCTCGTGTAAAAAATAACGCCGTTAGACTGGAAACCCCAAAAATAGGGAACAGGGGTTTACATCTTAGCGAGGATCGCAGCAGACAAATGTATGTGCTGAACGACTTGTTCGAGATTAGTGTCATGCTGTGCCACAACTAACTGTGGTGTTCGCCGCGGCGCCAGGAAGGATTCGGTGAGCAGTGGTGCCTCAGCGAGCGGTGGTGCCTCAGCGACCGGTGGTGCTTCAGCGAGCGGTGGTGCCTCAGCGAGCGGCGGTGCCTCAGCGAGCGGTCGTGCCTCACCGTGGGGGGGTGCCCGTGCGCGCCCGGTCGAGGTGGAGGGCAGCGGAGATGATGGGGAGGGAGAGGGGGAGAAATATGTTGACATGTAGTTCCTCCGCACTAGCGGGAATGCGGGAATCGAAGGCCCAAGGCCTCGAGCGCGTTGTTTCCCAGCCCTCGTGAACGTATGATAGCTCTAGGGATCATAGTAGTGTGCAGCTGATGGATACACACCATGCACCGTGTTTTGTGAACGGTTGCGCGTGGTTCTGTAGTACAACAAGCGTCTCAGTTGTGCTCAGCAAGACCATACCGGTAGTGCACAGCAGTGCGCCACTTGGCAGGCGACCGGTACTTTCTTTCGTGTTTGCTGCTTGGGTGGGGATGTACTCTTCTTGTCGTCGGGGCCGACGCTGAAAGTACAATGTCAACATGGCGCTGAAAAAACAATGTCAACACCAAAAATATGTTCAATCGGCGACGGTAATACTACAGGGTATTGTTTTTAACAGTCTACCGCTGCAGTACTTGTTTTTTTTCTTGCATGTATGTGCGCGCGCCCATCCACAGCGAGGTCTAACACGGCATTATACCAGCCTAGGTAGGTAGGTGGTGAAAACGTAAGACTTTACCTGGTAGTACGAGTAAGACTCGCGTGCGCAACGAATACATAGACTTTATTGCTTCTTGTTCACGCTACGTGCGCACATATTTGCCTTGTTGTTCAAGGAAGGGTACACCCATTGAGTTAAAAATTTCAGCCAACACTACCGCTATGAAATATGATGTACGTCACGAACCCGGCACTTCCCTCTCTGTTATAGGCGTGTTCAGGCGAGATACCAGGTAATCGTTAAGGCTCACTTAACCCTTTTAGGACCCCAGTCCCGTTTTGGGGACAAACCACTGATAGTTAGAGAGCTTTGTCCCCACATATGGGAGTGCGGTTCTAAAAGGGTTAAGGCCATTTTTAAGGCTCGTTTATGCCTATCGTTAACGTTAAGGCTTTTGCCTTAAAAGGTAATAACCCCATTTTTTGCTGCCAGCCTTAGCCATTTGCCTTAACGGGCCTAAAAGCGAGCCTTCAAGGCTAGGGCTTACCGTTGCTGGGCTGTGTAATCATCGTCACATTTAATTCTCGTCAATTTTCCCTTTGCAACAACAGGAGTGTCCCGAAGGATTTTCCAGTCGCATGTATCGTACGAGAATACATTTTCTCTCTTCCTTTTTGGATTCGTGATTTTTTCGATTTTGATTTATTTATCGACGTCGAGTTGTTATTTTCATCCTGTCTATTTTTTCTCCTGGGTAGTATGTGGTCTTCCCGATCTCTGTGGCGACTTGTACAGCGTGCCGCAAGTATCTGATACCAGGTACGTACCTGCGCGGACCTCCCTTTTTATGTTTTCGTCTGAGGTAGGTGTAGATGAGATTCAGATATCATGTACCAGGTACCAGGTATATATGTATCTGTGTACTATTCTTTGCTTGTTTTATCTTTACCGAGGTATTTCTTCCACTCTAGAGTATTGGAGCCTGTCCTGCGACCACGGACTGCATTCAATTTGTATTGTGGCGATGAGTCAATGTGAGAACAACAACATACGAAGCCATAAACTGCGTGGTGAGTGACCAGATAGGTTGTTACATGTGAGCGTTTCTTGGCAATAAAAGGCTCACCTTCAACTTGGTGTTCTTGCTGCTGCCGTGGTTGTTGCCGCTGTTGTTGGCAAAGTAGAGCACGCTCGCCATTGCCTCTGACGACGAACTGGTTACATCACCGTGTAGCGTATCCTCGACCAAATGAGGAAGAACCTGTTTGTTGTCGAACGCGTCTGTTGTCGAGGGGCGCTTGACGGCTCCCCCTGCCGCGCCGAAGCTCCCCCTTCGAGAGAGGGCCCGCTCCAGCACCCCCAGGGCAGGCCCACTCGGTTCCGCCATCTCGCTCGCTCAAAGGGCCGCAGTCGTCCCCTCGAACACTAGCCCAGTGCTTGGGAGTAGTTGTGGCGTGTCGTGCTCGTAGACTGGTAGTGTCAAAACCGGCAGAATCACAGAAGCACAAGAGAAAGAGACCAGACAGAGCGAGTGTGTGTGTGTGTGTGTGTTCTTCACATTAAACCGTTCTTTCTACCCGTCGACATCCAGCACAACCAGTGTCCGTGCCGATTCTTCCATCCTAGAAGAGATACAAGTTCTGTGGTCACAAAGCTACGCCACAGAGATACTACGTTGCCACGTGTGCAGTGTGAACTGCAGTGTGTGTGTGTGTGTTCTTCACATTAAACCGTTCTTTCTACCTGTCGACATCCAGCACAACCAGTGTCCGTGCCGATTCTTCCATCCTAGAAGAGATACAAGTTCTGTGGTCACAAAGCTACGCCACAGAGATACTACGTTGCCACGTGTGCAGTGTGAACTGCAGTGGGCAATGCAAAGCCATGTCATCATACTAGATACGACAGGCACGACATACGCAATCTATGAAACAGTGAAACGAAAAGAAACAATCAAAGAGAAAACAAAAACAAGGTAGACAAGTCGAAAAAGAAAAAGAAGAAAAATGAAAGCAAAATCTAAGAGAAACAATCTGTCGTGCCCCCCCCCCCGCAGGCGAGGTGGCCTACACTTGAAAAAGAACGAGCTGGAAAAAAGAAGAAATAACAAAAAACACCACTGCTTGTGAACAGAGTAAGACAAAGAACCAAGGAGAAAGTAACAAGGAAAAATAACAAAGGGGAAATAACAGGCAGACCAAAGCCCAAAGCACCTTCTAGGTGGCGGCAGCAGCTTGTGGTACGAGTAGTATAGCCAGGTTCTCCCTGCTAATCCGCCTGGTACCTTGCTACCCAGACTGCCGTCTCCGCCCTGCGTGGGCAATGCAAAGCCATGTCATCATACTAGATACGACAGGCACGACATACGCAATCTATGAAATAGTGAAACGAAAAGAAACAATCAAAGAGAAAACAAAACAAGGTAGACAAGTCGAAAAAGAAAAAGAAGAAAAATGAAAGCAAAATCTAAGAGAAACAATCTGTCGTGCCCCCCCCCCCGCAGGCGAGGTGGCCTACACTTGAAAAAGAACGAGCTGGAAAAAAGAAGAAATAACAAAAGACACCACTGCTTGTGTGTGTGTGTGTGTGTGTTCTTCACATTAAACCGTTCTTTCTACCCGTCGACATCCAGCACAACCAGTGTCCGTGCCGATTCTTCCATCCTAGAAGAGATACAAGTTCTGTGGTCACAAAGCTACGCCACAGAGATACTACGTTGCCACGTGTGCAGTGTGAACTGCAGTGGGCAATGCAAAGCCATGTCATCATACTAGATACGACAGGCACGACATACGCAATCTATGAAATAGTGAAACGAAAAGAAACAATCAAAGAGAAAACAAAACAAGGTAGACAAGTCGAAAAAGAAAAAGAAGAAAAATGAAAGCAAAATCTAAGAGAAACAATCTGTCGTGCCCCCCCCCCCGCAGGCGAGGTGGCCTACACTTGAAAAAGAACGAGCTGGAAAAAAGAAGAAATAACAAAAGACACCACTTTTTTTTTTTTTTTTTTTTTTTTTTTTTTTTTTTTTTTCCATCCCATTCATTATCTTCGCACATCTTCTACTCTCTCTCCTTCCAACTCGTAACTCAGATCCGGGGTCACATAGCAGGCTCTTCTCCCCCCTTCCCGCTACGGTACGTGCCTTCATTTTTTATCGCGAGAAGATTTCAGCATTTTCTTCCCTCGTCGACTCGCATCGAATTGTGCCTACCCACGCTGCAAGGCGCTCTCAACAATTGAATCCCTTTTTTTATTTTTGCAAATAAAGTCAAAGTCCGACCCTCCTGGGGCTCGAACCCAGGACTCAAACAAGTAGAATTCGAGGTTAACCACTTGAACCACCGGGGCGACCGGCACACTGCTTGTGAACAGAGTAAGACAAAGAACCAAGGAGAAAGTAACAAGGAAAAATAACAAAGGGGAAATAACAGGCAGACCAAAGCCCAAAGCACCTTCTAGGTGGCGGCAGCAGCTTGTGGTACGAGTAGTATAGCCAGGTTCTCCCTGCTAATCCGCCTGGTACCTTGCTACCCAGACTGCCGTCTCCGCCCTGCGTTCGTCAACTATGCCCAGCCCCTTGGCGTCAGACAATACGAGCCGAGCAGAGCAGGTTCGTCTTCCAACCACGCCACACGGCTCCTTGAGTACGGCTTATCAATCAGAAAAGGAAGAGGAAGAGAAAAAATGAAATGAAAATCACGGAGAGTCAGCGCAAGAGAGAAAAAAAAAAAACCTATATACCCGTACACCGACTATCTATGTATGAGCAACACACAAGTGGGTATACGTTCTTGTACCTGGATGAAGAGAGGGTGCTCCTCCTCTGCTTTACGTGCTACTCGCTCGCGCACGAACCAACAGCAGCAACACCCCACCAGAGAGAGAAGAAGGGCTGCTGCTTGATTGATTGATCGTTGCTCTGTGCGCCACCTGGTACTACCGGTGCGTAGTTTTACTTCTATCGCCTCGAATGGGTTGCTGGGCGACGTGAGTGTGTTTCAAAGTCCGATGCGCGCGATCCCAACTCCATATATATTTCCAACCATGCGACAAACAACAACGCGTGGCGGTGGTGACATCACAGCAGGGAGCAGCAGCACAGCATAGCACAACCCCAACATGACAGCATGACAGCATGACGGCCGAAAAAAAAGAAGAAAACGAGCAAAAACGAAAATTCGAAAACAAAAATGATATACGTGAACAAATGAAACACAGCAGCGAAGAAGACGTACTCGAAGGACCTGTTCCGTGTCCCGTCGTCTGTGTGACGAGAGGAAAACAAGCACCGGGGGCTACGGGCCAGGAGAGGGGCGTTAGGCGGGGGTACTTCATGTTCATGCCGATGCCGTTCTACATGACCGTATCCTGTATCCTTAAATCGGTACCTTCTACGGGTATATTAATGGTTGAGATTCAAACTCTGATTGGCCGCATCGCAGTACAGAGTAATCCAACAAACAGTCTCGTCATATTCTATGTGTGTGTGTGTTCTTCACATTATTATTAAATCGTTCTTTCTACCCGTCGACATCCAGCACAACCACAAGCAGTAGTAGTTAGTGTCCGTGCCGATTCTCCAATCCTAGAAGAGATACAAGTTCTGCGGTCACAAAAAGCTACGCCACAGAGATACTACGTTGCCACGTGTGCAGTAAAGCACTGCAGTGGGCAATGTGTGTGTTCTTCACATTAAACCGTTCTTTCTACCCGTCGACATCCAGCACAACCAGTGTCCGTGCCGATCCTAGAAGAGGCAATGCAAAGCCATGTCATTTATACACAGAATAGATACGACGGGCACGACATACACAATCTATGAAATAGTGAAACGAATCCATCCGTATCATCGTAGAGCCATGCATCATGCATGGGCAAAGCGGAGATCTCTGTGCTTGGGCAGACCTGCTGCACAACATATACGTACGTAAAGAGTACCAGGTATGTCATATCATCATATCATACGTAAATACGTTGAGTCGCAGGAGGTTTACCCTCGGTGATCTTCCGGACCAGCCGTGGTCACAGGTGTCGTCCCTTCTCCCCCCCCGTACGTGCCTTTATTTTTTGTCTCTCATAGGGTTCAGCATTCCCACTGCTCGTCGACTTTCATCGAATGTAGCTAACTCTCACGCTCTCTCGCGCTTTTCTTTTTTTGTGCAAGAAAAAGTCCCTACGAGCATGCACTCGGCGAGACTTGAACCCACGAAATTGATCTTGATAGGCACGCGGACCACCTACCAAGCCACCGGGGACGCCGGCTGCTATCATCACGTAGTAGATACGATGTGTGCTGTGTGCGTATATATATTATGTTGTCGTTCTAGCCAACTGCATACATACTCACTCAGCGTCCGTGGTGCTGCTTCTTCCTACCTGCACTTTTTTTTTTTTTTTTTTTTTGCTCATCCCATTCATTATCTTCGCACATCTTCTCTCTCTCCTTCCAACTCGTAACTCAGATCCGGGGTCACATAGCAGGCTCTTCTCCCCCCTTCCCGCTATACGGTACGTGCCTTCATTTTTATCGCGAGAAGAGTTCAGCCTTTTCTTCCCTCGTCGACTCGCATCGAATTGTGCCTACACTACGCACCTATGGGTTGTGACTGAAAGAAGGATATAGCCCACCATAGCTATGCGCCAGACCAATGAATGGGAATAGTACTCGTACACCGCCGTATATGTATGCCTCTATACGCAAATAATATATACCAGGTACCATAACATTCATTCCCATTTTAGTTCCCATCGAGAGACGCACCGCTGTTTATATAAAAAAATGATAGCAACAGCAGCAGCAGCTCATTTCCTCGAAAAACTCCACCCGACATAATTTCGGGAGTACCGATGCCTGATTTAGGTGCCACATTGAGCCATATATCAAATACAATCCGAGCACATCACAGCAGCAGCAACGATGATTGCAGTAAAAAATATTCGCACCATCCCATACAAAAAGTCAATACGTACAAGGTAGGTCAATATTATTGTAAATAAAATGGAAAGATTTCAACACGTTGTAAAGTCATGTTATACCCTCCCTAATCTGGGTGATATATGGTATCAGTGCGCAGAATGATTATGTATATTGTCCTGTTGACCCGGGCACAGCATCCAGAGGAGTCACTGGCCTATATCCTGAAAAGGGAATACATATCATACATACGCGCGAACGGCTTATCATAAAATTTGGAAATTCAGTAAAAACGGGATATAGACGAGACATATAATACGCAGCTCGCAAAGTTGAGTATCAACTACCTGGTATGTAATCAGTCGAACTCACAGCTGATACGGCTTACCAGGTATTATCATAAAATTTGGAAATTCAGTAAAAACGGGATATAGACGAGACATAATACGCAGCTCGCAAAGTTGAGTATCAACTATGTAATCAGTCGAACTCACAGCTGATCTCAGGGCTATGTAATCAGTCGAACTCACAGCTGATCTTAGGGCCGAGATCACCTGTGAGTTCGACTGATTACATAGTTCAGTTGATACTCAACTTTGCGAGCTGCGTAATATCTCTCGTCTATATCCTGTTGTTGTGGTGGAAAGCGAGTTTAGAAGCCTTAAATTCGAGTAGCGTTTGTTACGTAGCAGAGTGGGTTTCGACTTTATGGAAGGCCCACACATTCTGGCAGCTTTCAGGGGGGGAAGCGGTGGCGCGTTATGCACGCCTTCTGCAGTGCGCTGCAGTGTACCTGGGGTGTTCAGTGCAGTGAAACTAGCTGTGTGTTCGTGTTTTCGGACGCTCGATCACGGTATTCAAGATGGAGAACGACAAAGAGTCCACCCGACGCAAAGAGAAAAGGTCGACATGGACGCACGTCAAGATTTCTGGAGCGCAGGTGAGGTTGGTTGCAGGTGACAACAAATTTTCGTCGATTTTTTTCATTTCATATACGTCGTATTGTCAATAGGCGTCGCCCAAGCCCTCGTAGCTTGGGCTAAGTCTCGCTCGACACTCGCTGTAGATATTGAAGGTACTCGTTGGCGACCGTGTATTTTTCTGGCACTTCACCGCACCTCAGCCTACCCTGGGTGCAACTAAAGTTCGATAAGGCCATGTCTCGTGTGATGGTTGAGAAATAAATGCACTTTTTTTCTTGTAGAAGTGAGCAGCAGCACAGCCAGCAGCAAGCAAAGTTGGTCTCCCGCGTGTCCCCGTTGTATCAATTCTTGGCATGCTATTACGGGGGACCATAGTTAACAGGACCTATGGTGTACATAAAAACCCATATGTTTAACCATTTTTACCAACAATATTTGGTCCTGTTAACTATGGCCCCCCGTAGTACTATATGCATACCGGCAGCAGCACTACTTGAGTGCTACGCGGTAGGATGGTGTACCTGTAGGGTGGCTGTGTGCAGCTGCCGCTCAATAGATTGTTCGGGCTACTGCTGTGAATATTACACCGCGACAACATGGATGCAGTGTACCACACACAGGTATCATCGAATGTCAAGCGGGGGTATTTCGAACGCTGTTACTGGTACGCTCTACAATGGCGTGGGGGTGGAATGTAGATAGATGCGGAGTAGGAAGTGTGGCGTATAGATACATAGTAGGTAAAATATATCGGTAAATGGTGGGGGTGCAAGTGAGTACAGGCAGGGAAGGAGAATTGGTTCGATGAAGTTAGTGGTATTCGATGAATTATGTCAGCTTCTTCATTTTGAATGAATAATTCCCTGCACATTGTCAGAAGGCAAACAATATAAAAAAAATAGGAGTATGTATGTACCCTCTGGTACAGCGTTTTGTTACAGCTGCAGTATGTACTATTCTAACATCAGAAGAGTCGTACCCAAAACCTGTACTCTTCGTGCAGGCATGGTGGAGCATACATATAACCAGTAAACGTACTGGCTGGTACTGGTATCATCATTACATACATGCTGCGAAAATGAAAATTGCGGCACATTTTGATGTGCTGCCTGGTGTTTGTTGCTGCTGTGACTCGTGACGATGATGCGCGCGCGAGAGAGAGGGAAAAGGAGCAGATAAAGGATCCGCAAACACCGATCATGTGATGCGATCGAGCTGACGTACTTCTCTCTCTCTGTGTGGTTCGTTCAGCCACCAGGAGTTATTTCGAGTTGCGAACCAATGTGATGAGGTATCTGCTTACTTGCATGGGGTGTCATACGATCAAGTACCCGAGCGCACACTTTAATATTAATACTCGTAGCAGTATAAATTATGTAGTTCAGCCACCAGCACTGCTGCAGTTACGTACGTACCTGGTAGTTGTTTGGTGTTGCGCCTGGTATCTGCTTACCGTACAACACGCTATAAAAATAGCGATAGCACGATTTTCGAAGCTGGCTTTCTCGACAACGGGGAGGAGGGCGTACTGAAAACGACGAGCGATGCGTCTTAACCCTCTTAGGACCCCAGTCCCGTTTTGGGGACAAACTACTTATAATTAGAGTGTTTTGTCCCCACATATTATGGGAGTGCGGTTCTAAAAGGGTATGTTTTGGAGGAAACCGGGTCTGAAATTCGTCCCGAGGAAACCGGGTCTGAACTTCTTCCCAGGGAGCGTGTTCATCTTGATTATAGTATGCGGTACTGCTTTTGCAGACTACTCTTTATGGTACCAGGTGTACGAGCACAGCTGATCACAATGAACAAGCTACGGCAGTATCTGAAACTAATGTTAATGTTAATAGGAGTGTATCCCTGTGGTGCGACTTATAGCAATATTGAAAGATCGCATTAATAGACCAAGTATACAACACAATGGTACTTACAGCACCAGTACACCATGAGTGGCAAGCAGCGCTGGTGTCGATCCCTTGCATCAATTCGCCACATGTATCGGCGTAGCCCGGTCACCGGGGCAGGGCGACTTGCCCGCGGCAAATGTTGTACCTCGACAAATGATGTACCAGGTATGTACGTAAGTAATCGTCACACATTTTCGATGCTTTCTCAGGCTGAAGTCCCGAAGAAGCCCAGCGTCCTTACTGGTGTAGAGAGTCCAGTGTGCCGGCTCCGGAGCATTCATGTATTTTTGTGTGTTTTGTCTCGTTTAGAAGAGTTTATACCAGGTATGATACATCCACTATACGTATATAGTCGTAGACTTACGCTGCTGCTGTGTAAAACTATACCCCGGGGTACGTAACGAGTACCATGTATACCGAGCTGTGCTCTATGATGCCGGTTGTCCAGCGTTTTCAGTTATCATTCGTTACGCCGGCCTTGTTGAACCCTATAAATAAACTTCAAGATATTGCTCATCGTTCTGCTCGTACTTCTACATTCGTTAAGAGTAGTATGGGTCGTATATCTTCTTTTTTAGGTTTTAGTCTGCTATTAATAGTCTCCTTTTTGCTTCCCTGATGTCCGCAGTGGTGGAGTGCGTATGCTTGTTTTTTGTTTCTGCCTCTGTTTTACTTGAGGTATTTCTTCCACTCCAGAGTTATTGGAGCCTGTCCTGCGACCACGGACTGCATTGTATTGTGAGTTAATGTGAGAACAACAACAACAATGGTTTCTGGTGTTTCCATGTACATGCCTGTATCGAGCCACGATTGTTCATCGGAAAAAAAACAACAAACATCAACAACAACTCCACGAGCCGCTGGGTCAGACGTAAAAAAAATAAAATCCGTACGCTTCCCGAAAGGTGGTTTGTAAAGAACAGTCCATGTCAACACAAAAATGTCATGTAAGTGATCATGTGGTATGATGTCATACGTGTATAATAATGTTATAGTATGAACTTTAATAGTAGTGTACACGTACCACGTACCAGGTACGAGTTGCCTGCGGTATTATGGCGGTGTATTGCGTCCCCGGTGGCTTAGTAGGTGGTCCGCGTGCATATCAAGATCACTTTCGCGGCCAGTGCATGCTCGTAGGGCCTTTTTCTTGCGTAATACCCTGGTAATTTTTTTGACTATTAATAGCGGAAAGCGCGAGAGCGTGAGTTAGCTACTTCGATGAAAGTCGACGAGCAGTGGGAATGCTGAACCCTATGCGCGATTAAAAATAAAGGCACGTACCGGGGGGGGAGAAGGGTAGACACCTACCTGTGGCCACGGCTTGTCCAGAAGCTCGTTGAGGGTAAAACCTCCTACCAGGTACGAGTTAGGCCGGAAAGTAAAAGTGATGGTTATAAAATTAAAAAAAAATGACTATTTTTTTCAGCCGCTCGCCACTATCAATCAACACTCATACCCTGGTAGTTATCAATGCGTACGACGTACGTACCAGGTACTACTACTGTTTTCTCTCTTTCCTAGAGCGTGTACGAGTACGAGTATCTCGTGCTCCTCGTGCCTATACAGTAGTACCAGGTACATGGCATTGTTTGCGAATAACAGTGTACAGGGTAGTATCTGTGTAGCGTGGTTCTGTGACCACATAGCTTGTATCTCGAAAAATCGGCACGGACGCTTGTGGTGCTGGATGTCGACTGGTGGAAAGAACGGTCTATTGTGAAGAACACACCCTTGATTGTGCATATTAATATGGCAGTATGGATAGTACCAACAGTCGGATATAGCCGGTCGCCCCGGTGGTTCAAGTGGTTAACCTCGAATTCTACTTGTTTGAGTCCTGGGTTCGAGCCCCAGGTGGGTCGGACTTTGACTTTATTTTGCAAAAATAAAAAAGGATTCAATTGTTGAGAGCGCCTTGCAGCGTGGGTAGGCACAATTCGATGCGAGTCGACGAGGGAAGAAAAGGCTGAAATCTTCTCGCGATAAAAATGAAGGCACGTACCGTAGCGGGAAGGGGGGAGAAGAGCCTGTTATGTGACCCCGGATCTGAGTTACGAGTGGGAAGGAGAGAGAGAAGATGTGCGAAGATAATGAATGGAATGAGGAAAAAAAAAAAAAAAAAAAGTATAGCCAGCATCTCCCCTGGTGTATGAACGGGTTGGCATCTGTGCTGTTCGTAGAAGAGGTGTTGTTCGTGATGCGAGAGTGATCTGTTGTGGTTTTTTTACACGCAGGCTGCATCGCCCCCAAGCCGCGATTGTCGGCGTGGGTAGGAGGTCGGCGTGGGTAGGAGGACGAGTGATACAAACCGGCCAAAGCGTCGCGTGTCCACGCTGCGCCATGCCACGCCAGCTCGCGCTCGCCGTTCGGTGCTCGGCGCGACACGAGACCATGCCAAATGGCGGCGGAATAGTTGCGAGAAGGTTTCAGAGCACCATTGTTCGATTGATCATTCCACCAGCAGCAGAGCTGAGCGCTGTCCGCGGTTGCGAAGAAAAGGACGGGACCGGGAGTTCCGGGTGGTTTTATTGTTGTTCGCTTGCGGTTTCTGGGAACGCGAGGAGGGGAAAGGGGACCGTGATACAAGGAGCCACTCTGACTTCTTCTTTTTTTTCGCGTCGCGCCAGCAGGTGGATTGATTGGGTGTGGCACGAGGGAAATACTTATTATACCTGGTACGACTTACGACACTTGGACACATACTATTAATGAATATTTGGCAAGTTTCTTGCCAAAATAGCAAAATTTTATGGAAATTTGGACTTGCCGAAATAGCAAAAAAAAACTTGCCGAGCTTTCTTTTTGATATTTCCGTTCTGCTTCGTTGGCAAGTTATTCTGGAGAGTGTGCTATTTTGTCTTCTATTTTGCTATTATAGCCCAATAACGCCAATGCAAGGTTGCACAAACCAGACCACCTCATGACGCCCCACGCTAGACTCGCTGTAACTTATGTAGTAGAGGGAGATACGGAGGAGACGCGGTGGCATCGACAACAGCGATGATAGGACTGGCGACACTTGACAGTGAGCCCCGTGTGGATGCGACGCGGGTATCGTTTTTTTGCGATTGCCGAAAAATAATGAAAAGCAGCAGCGGCCCCATATTTTCCCAAGGGATTTTGACCGGGCTGGAAGGACTGCCTACCTCTGAGATGCATGGACTGTGCTTGGAGTCCTTTCTGCGGCAGCATTTACTCCATAGAGAGGGTCGGCGTGCCGTCGGCTACCTGCTGCTGCTGCTGTAAGGGGTTTGAATAAAATCTGAGGGCGTTATGGTGCTAACGTTTGACAAATACTGCCACATGTACAGCAGTAGTGTTTGACGATATAAGGTTTTGGCAACTTTTTGGCTAGTTGTGGAAATTTTGACTTTCCAAGGGAAGAAAGGGCTGAAGTCGTCTCTCTCGCGATGAAAATGGAGGCGTGTTGTGATACTGCCTTGAATGAGGTTGAAAGCCTCTCACACACAGTCTGACCTACTTTTAGGACCCCAGTCCTGTTTTGGGGACAAGCTACTTATAATTAGAGTGTTTTGTCCCCACTTATGGGAGTGCGGTGCTAAAAGGGGTAAGAGAAATATTTTCTGTCTATTAATAGGATAAGGAATAAAAACGAACCGAAGGGGTTCTGCTGTATGAGAAACACTGGCCCAGCTTCTCGGCCAAACAAAGGTCGAAATATGCCTGATTTTTTTACAAGAGAAGCCCTACTATTAATGATAATAGTAATACTAAGGGGGGCCATAGTAAATAGGACCAAATATTGTCTGTAAAAGTAGGGAAATATGTAGTTTTTTGTGTTCACCGTAGGTCCTATTAACTATGGTCCCCCGTAATAGTACAGCAGTAGAATATGTATCCTTGCTATTGATAATAACCCCAATCGCCTGGGAAATTTCTCGGGAATGAAGACGCAGTGAAGGGTCAGGTTGGGGTACATATGCATGTGTTGACCATTGTCGACGGTATAAAACTCTCGTGCGTAGTGCGTAGCCCCCCTGGATCGCCTGAGAAGATTATCGGGTCGCCTGAGAAAATTATCTGCAGTGAACAAGATGTAAGAGAGAGTCAAACCATCTTAGAACTGCAGTCCGTTTTGGGGACAAAATGCTCAGAATTTGACTGGCAGTTCTAAAATGCTGTGGGGTGTCGACCGTTGTTGCCGAAAAACTTCCTTGTTACGATGTCGGTGTGTTCTTCGCATTAAACCGTCATTTCTACCGGTCGACATCCAGCACAACAACCAGTGTCCGTGCCGATTCTTGACAAACCTGTACCTGGTATATAGTAAGAGAGATACACGCTCTGTGATCACACAAACATGAACCAATTCAACTGCTGCAAATCAAGTATGACCCTATGAGCCCACTCTAAATGCAACTTGCTTGCTCCCCAATACATGATACCTGTAGCGGTTCTGGAAGGGATAGGCTTGGCTCGGATCAAGATCACCCTGCCCCGCTTTCGCGTAGATCTGTGCCCGTCGAGGCGAACTTCCTTAGATGCCCCCGAACGCCCCAACAGCAATAAATTGACCATTTCCGAGCACAACGACCATCTGGCACAGCAACTAGGCCTCTGGTTAGGGTTAGGGTTATAGAGCTAGAGATAAGAGCTCCAGGTCGGGGGGGTGACCGCCGTTAGCCGAGGCCGGAAATAATCTCACCATCGGGGGAAAAAAACGCCTTACAGTTTCGTGACCAAACCCCTCCCTCATTGATAGCAATGATGGTGATGATGATGATGATGATGATGATGATCTTCTCACCTTAAGTCGCTTCTCTGAAGTCCTTTCCTGGGGTCAGGAAAGCAGACTGTAAACAAACATGCATCTCAAAGGGAGAAACAAGCAGGTACGAAATATTGCTATACGAGGGACAATAGTTAATATCTGGTACCTGGTACCGGTAGGACCTATGATATACAATAAAACCTACCTGGTATATATTCAACCATTTTTACCGACAATATTTGGTCCCCTTTAGAACCGCAGTCCTATATGTGGGGACAAACCGCTCAAATTTCAAGTAGTTTGTCCCCAAAACGGGACTGCGGTTCTAAAGGGGTTAACTACGGTCCCCCGTAATATTGTAGTCCGTCAGGGAAACGGTACTAACGAGCTGTCGTATACCACCCCGTATCACTTGCCACCTAATATCACCAAGAACATTATCCATGGTACTATAGGTACACTCGAAAAACAAGAAGAGGAAAACGAAAAAAGAAGAGCACATACCTGGTAGAGAGAAAAGAAAGAAAACACGAAGAATATATATAGAAAATGGAGAAAAACGAAGCAAACATGCGCTCAGGGCACAGGTCGAGTCCCGAGGGCAGGGTTGCTGTTTGCTGGTACGATCACTCCCGTGATATGTCCAGCTGATGGACCAACATGAGGACCGTCACAAGAAAAGCAGACCGAAGAAGATAAAAAGGGGGGGGGGGTAGAGAGACAAAGAGCTAACAACAAACAAAAAACGAGCAGTCCTATGTCCGGCTGGTGGGTCAAGGATGACACCTAGAGAACGGAGACAGACGGATGAAGGAAAAACACCGACGTAATCGAAAAAAGAAGGAAAAAAAGCATAGGGTCACACAAATATAACAATACGGTGGTGCAGCCGACGCAGAATGGCAGGGTACGGGGGGGGGGGGGGGGGGGGGGGTACCATCGACTTGACACGGAAAAGGGCGTCACAACAACCAAAACAAAATATCAAAAATAAAAGAATAGATAAATCGTTAAAACAGTATCGTCCTATTCGGGCGCTTCTGAAGAAGCTCACCTGAACGGCCAGATGCACGCTGGCTGCCCTGCGCCTGCTGTGAGCTGTGAGTCAACCCCCCCCCCCGCCGCCACCACCACCACCACCACCACGAACAACAACAGCAAAGGCGAAACAGGAAGGGGGTAAGATTAGCAAAGAGAAAATATCCGCACTTGCCCTGCTGTACCGTAAATACGCACGAGTACTCGCATGTGGAGAAAGAGTATTGAGAGCCCAAACGTTGGAGGTATCTGTGGTACAGGAGTAGAAGCGGCGGCGCTCCGTTTCGGAGGGGTTGCGTGGTCAATGGTCAAAATACTGCCATAGTGAAGAAGGCAAGCAACAAATGAGTGCGCACCCCCCTCCTCCCAGCGCCAACTATTACGGGGGGCCATAGTTAATAGGGCCTATGGGTATACATAAAACCTACCAGGTATATATTTAACCTTTTTTACTATTTAATAATAACAATATTTTTGTCCTATTTACTATGGCCCCCCGTAATATATGTTCGTTCGGTCTCTTCAAGTGGCGGTTACGTACCGGTTGGTGCCATTGCCTAGTAATGTGGATTATGTGACTCTTGATTTCTTAAGGCTGCAAGTGATGAGGCACGAGGCTCGCTTCTTATGTGCCCCTGCCTTGTGGGAGGCCAAATAATACATGACCTGAAACATCCATCCATAGACTGCCATGCACTCTGGGCTGCCGCTGCCTGAGGCTACGAACACACTGCACGCCTTTACGCCTTTCGCACCTTCGATCGCGTGTCAACGTATCGTTGCGCTAGGAGTGGCACACGGCGGATCCTTTCGCCGAGGCGAAGGCGAAGGGGGGCATCGCATACGGCCACGGTGCAGGCGGGGAGGGGGGAGGGGGGGGGGGAGGGGGGATCGGCGGCGATGGTCAAGTGATGGCGTCCAGCTTCGGGAGCCGCAACGGCCTAAGCAGCGCTAGCGAAAGTGAGAACTGCTGTAGTGCTTCATAAGCGCGGGGGGGGGGGGGGGGGGGCACTCATTTGTTGCTTGCCTTTGTCATTTGACGATTGACCACGCATCGCTTTCGAGACGGAGCACCGCAGATGGAGGGGGGGGAGGGGGGGGGGGGCAGCCTTTAGAAGAGTTGAAATAGGCACCTTGCGCTGTGAGATTTAATATCAACACTTCCTCGAAGAAGCTCATATGGTGTTGACATGCTGGGTGTGATTTCTGCGATCGCGCGTCTTGTTTTATGTAGAACACGGGGTGTGTGGATTTTACGTTGTCTTGTTTTTCGTGTTTTGTTCGTTTTTCTCTCTTTCGCCTCTCCACGTTTATTTTATTTGACTATTTCGATTTTGCCTGGTTGAAGGGTTGAATGTTTGGATTTTGACTGTTTCAATATTTGGATTTTGCGACGTTTCACTGTTTCAACATTTCAAATTTGGATTGTGGTTGTTTGAATGTTTTCAAAAGCTTGAGTTTTGAGTGTTGGCTGTTTGAGTGTTTTTGAATGTTCGTTGGTTGAATGCTCCGGAGATGATGCGCTCGGATTGCTCGAATGCGAGCTGTTGGAATATGTGAACGACTCAAAGGGTTGACTATTCGAAAGTTTGTGAAGTACCTGGTATATGTTTTCAGAGTGTTGACTGCCCGAATGTTTTTTTAACTTTTTTTTTCCTGTCTTGTCCTAGGATGTGTACTGGCTGTCCGCTTTGGGCAGCGCTTCCCCGTCGTACCCGGTGGTTGTGTTCGGTGAATGGCAAAGGGTATACGGTATGCGGCAATAAGCGGTCAGTCAACACCAGCGCGCGGTTATGGTATTTTTCACCCGTATTCTATACACCGGGCAGCAGCAGCACCAGCGCCGACCGACGGGCCGCGCCGTGAACTCGAGAGCACGCGATCGTTTCGTTGACTGGGTATTCATAGCAGGGTAAACCGGAAAATTAAAAAAAGTGGAGTGTAAGCCAGAATAAAAACCAAACCCTACAAGTTGTTGGCCCGTTTGACTGAATGCATGTGTGCGTCGGGTCCCGTTTCGTCTGGGCTCCGGTGATCTGATCTGACCTGCGCGTCCCGCGTGTCCCGATCTATTGGTTTATCCCGCAGAAATTGAGGTCCGTCCAAGCCCCCCCCACCCCCTCCCACCCCTCCCCCAATGCTCCGGCGCGATCCTTCAAGTGGAGGATATGCCGCAAACCCTCTTGTCTATCCAAGCAATGTTCGCTTTGCCGGGAACAGTAGGAGACCAACGACTTTTGCGATGACTGAAGACTTCAAACTTGTAGATTGGCGAAACATATGCTACTTTCTCTGAAGACAAGCGTACAGATGCGTTACTACGACGTTGTCGATCCCACTCCCCCCCGCCCTCCCGCCCCCGCCCGCTTCCCATCCACCAGCCCAGCCCACTCAGCCACCCAGCCCACTCAGCCACCCAGCCCACTCAGCCACCCAACCCAACCCCCCCCCCGTCCCCGCCCCCGCCCCTGCCGCCACACACTCATTCTCACACCCAACCTAACCCAACGTTCAACGTTCAACCCAACCCTACCCTACTCAATGTTTCGTGGGTCATCGCAGCGAGCCCGTTGAGTAAGAGCGAGCGCAACCTGTTTCGGATGACGGACACTCTCGCGGACAAGACGTTCTCCTTCGCGCCGGTGGGGGGGACGCCGCCCGGTTCCCCCCCCTCCGACACCGCCTCCGGCTTGAAGCAGAGGATGTTCTCGGGGTTTTTCCACCGCGTAGGCGGCGAGACCAGCCTGGGCACGTCCCCGATCGGGCCCAGCCCAGCTCCGACCCACCGGCATATTTTCAGGCCGGCGTCTTTGTCCTCGGCGGCGTTGCAGGAGAGGTGCGCAGCGGGCGAGAGGCGGGAGGGGGGGGGTGGGAGGTACTCATTTCATGCATGGCCGTAGTAATATGACGTTAGACCCTCGCATCTCTGCAATGACGGGACAGAGCAGGGGGGGGGGGGGGGGGGGGTACTCATTTGTTGCTTGCCTTAGTAGTTTGACCGTGAATCACGCATCCGTTTCTAAACGGGAGGGAGCGGGGGGGGGGGGGGGTTGTACTCATTATTAGGCGTGGCCGTAGTCGTATGACCATAGACCCTCGCATCCCTACAATGCCGGGGCAGAGCAGAGCAGCGTCGAGTTTTCACCGACCAGGCAGACATTGCTTGCACCAAGCGCGCAGCGCCGTGAGGGGTTGGGCGAGTCGCATGACGGGTGAGCTTCATACTATTACGGGGGACCATCGTAAATAGAACCAAAAGTTGTTAGCGTAGTAAAAATAGCGAAATACATAGTTTTTTTTGTGTGTACCGTAAGTCCTATTCAATGTGGGCCCCGTAGTAGTAATGCCCGCTTGTGAGGTGGACTTGCACATGAATGGCCGCTTCAAAGACTCAATGAGTTGGAGGGGGGTGTACTCGATAGGAGAGATGTACTCGATCTCATGCGGGGCCGTAGTCGTAGGGTAATGAGTTGGGTATTGGTAGGTTTGAGGGAGGCGGTAGGCAGAGGGCAGGTGTTGGAATAGAAGGGTGGCTTGATTTGTTTTTTTCCTTGTGGCGTGATAGGCAGTAGCAGTGGTGGGGGACGGGTGTTTCGGTCGATTCTCGGAACAGCTGTTAGGAGCAAGTTTCCCTACTGTCATGTAAATACGCTGCCACTCGTAGAGGCCCTTCCCTGCAGCCCGCCCGCCCTTGCCCAGGCCCGCCTCCTCCGCTGAGACCTTTGTTATCGCAACCCCTCCCTCCTTCCCCCCTCCTTCCCTCCCTCCCTCCCTCCCTCCCTCCCTCCTTCCCTCCCTCCCTCCCTCCCTCCCTCCCTCCTTCCCTCCCTCCCTCCCTCCCTCCCTCCCGCCCTCCCTCCCTGCCTGCCTGCCTTCCTTGCCTTCCTTGCCTTGCAACGAACACCTTCAGCCCCATCCCCGGCATCCTGCGGAGGCGTTTGGCGGGCGAGGTGCGGCACGGGCTGTCCCCGGCGGAGTTCGCGGTGAGGCGGGAGGGCAAGCTGCTGCTGGCGATGGTAGGCCTGCCGGCGAGGGGGAAGACTTACATCGCTCAGAGCATCAAGCGTCACATGGTGAGCTCACACACACAGATGCTCTATGATACGTACACCCCCATCACCCTGACCAGCAATTCAAAGCGTGCCTGGTACAAATACCCATTTGGACTCTGATGTGTGTTGGTATCATGGCTGGACGGAAATATAAGGACCGTTGGATATTGATGTTCACGTATAAACGATCCTTGTATTCCCTTCCAGAATGGCATGCAGGAGACCCGGTCAGCTTCGACGCGTCAAGGCCACTTTGTGGCCGGAATATACCACCGCTGTTTCACGGGTCCGGTGAAAACTCACGGGTCGGGTCGGGTCGGGCCGGACCGGGCCGGGTAAAAGGGTGAACCGACCCGTTCCGACCCGACCCGTGAAATTGAAGAAAAAAAACGTGACCCGACCCGCGGGTTGTGTCGGTTTATGACCCCGTAAAAACCCCTGGAGTATACCAGTAATATTAAAAAAAATTGGTTTCAAGTGTAGGGAGGCGGTCGGTCGGAAGGGGTCAAACCGCGGCCTCCTCTGTAGCACATGTTTTGTGGGTGAGTAAGTGTTTTAAAGTCAGGTCGTGCCAGAGCCCGCGCTCGTACGACCACCAACTTACTCGCCGTCAAATATGGTACTGTTCATGCTTCACAATAACGCTCTGGTGGGGAATGTATCGTATAATACCGGGGGGTTTTTTATATTTGGTATCAGAGTCCAAGAATCGGGGATTACCTGCACGGCCACGAGAGTGGTGTGCCACTCTGTCCGAGAATATAAACACATTTTTACATACTACTGCTTCATCCGAGAGATCCGTATGTTTTGGAACATAATGGTATATAAGGAGGCCTGTCTTTCGGGACCCTTAAATGCCTATTTCTTTGGCCTTATATCATATATACCAGGGATATCTCAAGTCTAATTTTTGTTGGGGGGATGGGTCGGTGAAGGGGAAAAAAACGCGGATTTCCTCCTCATAACATGTTTTTGGTGGTCGCATACGTACTGCTGTAGCCAGGTCGTCCTATATAGGGCCCCTAGTTTTTTCCGAAGCAGGGATATATAGGGAGGGGAGGGGGGGGGGGGGAGGGGGCGAACGGCGTCGAATTGAATGTTGAAACGTGTATATAGAACTTGATACGATACCCGTCAAAACTAGCATGACGGGGGACCATATTAAATAGGACCTACGGTAGACACAAAAACCTATATATTTCGCTATTTTTACTAACAATGTTTGGTACTATTTACTATGATCCCCCGTAATATTAATGTAACACACGTTATTGACAACGCGAATCGGCAAAGAAGAGTGGTCGCTTCCCCCCCGCCCCCCCTCAAGGAATGCTTCATCTCGAAAGGGTTGGATGCGACAAATGAGTACCCCCCCCCACGCGCAAGGCGCCCAAGAGGCAGTTACATAGTAATCCCGTTGCTGTCTCTGGAAAGGCGTACACAGGAAATTAAATCGACTCATTGAAGCTGTCATCCATATGCAAGCCGGTTCTTAGTAGGATGCAGCTCACCCGTCATGCGACTCGCCGGACACCTCACGGCGCTTCGCGCTTGGTGCAAGCAATGTCTGCCCGGTCGGTGAAAACCCAACATGCTCCGTCCCGGCATTGTAGGGATGCGAGGGTCTATGGTCGTGCGACTACGGCCATGCATGACATCGAGTACATATCTCCTATCGAGTACACCCCCCCATAGTACTCCCATTGCTGTCTCTGGAAATGCCAACACCGGAAATCAAATCAGCTCATTGAAGCTGTCGTCCATATGCAAGTCCGCCTCAAAAGCGGTTCTTAGTAGGATGCAGCTCACCCGTCATGCGACTCGCCAGACACCTCACGGTGCTTCGCGCATGGTGCAAGCAATGTCTGCATGGTCGGTGAAAACCCGACATGCTCCGTCCCGGCATTGTAGGGATGCGAGGGTCTATGGTCATGCGACTACGGCCATGCATGAGATCAAGTACATCTCTCCTATCGAGTACACCCCCCCCCCCCCCCCCCCACCCCCATGCGCTTGGTGCAAACAAAGGTCTGCCCGATCGGTGAAGACTCTACGTGCTCCGTCCCGGCGTTGTAGGGATGGGAGGGTCCATGGTCATACGACTATGGCCATGCATGATATCGAGTACTCCCCCCCCCCCCACCCCTGCCCATTCCCTCCATCCATCCATCCCTCCCTCCGTCCGTTGCAAACCCCTGTGCAGGACTGGTTCGGTCTGCGCACGGAAATTTTCAACGCTGGGAACTACAGACGCAAGGTATCGGAGGGCAAGTACGCTCCGGCGAGCCTCTTCGATCCCATGAACAAAGAGGTAATTAGCATGGCAAATTTTGTCTACGAAGCGCGTGGCATTTTTTTTGTGGGCTATGTTCATATAGCGCGTTACGGGTACCTGCGGTATTTTTGCCATATATGAATAGCTTTATTTCGTTTAAGTGTTGATTGAAATACCTGGCTTTTTATCTCATCAGTATACCTGTATATACCTGGTAGCATATATGGCGCCTATTCTGCTAGGCACCAATGGTTATGCTGAGCGCTTGGTATGTAGTACCTGCAATTAATAGCATACACGAGTTTTGAGGAAGATTGCGATCACGCAGCTGTGGTTTTTACATGTTTTCGTATATTTTCTGTGATGATAGCATACATTATATGTATATTATATACCAAGGTACATATTAGTAGATATATTGGGGAGCCCACGTCAGGCGTTTTTTTTTTCGTGTCTTTGTTGTTTGCCTGGCGTATTTATGTTGCAAAAGCTGTAATATTTCTACAATAGTATATATATATCTATATATACAATGAATCTCGGCCGCTGTGAGCGAACCTTAAAATTCCGATTTTATCTTCAACTTTGTCTGGGACTCCAGACGCCTTCGCTCCCCTGCCTTCGTGCTTGCTTTTTCGACCGCTTTCCTCGACGGTCGCGCGAGCCGGACTCCGACGGGTGTTCTCCCGTGCGCGCGTCTCGGAGTTTCGCGCCACCGACGAGCGCGGCGACCCCGAACTTGAGGGATATTTGCTGGAAAATGGAGACACGGACGTTCTATTTTCTGTGGTCCTGGAAATTTGTTTAGGTGTTGTTGCTCCGCGAAGAGCTTCTTCTGACAGGCTTCATCTTACCGTAGTAGCTTTTTACTCTCCGAGGTTCGATCTCTCGGTCTTGCTGATGCTACCACTTTCTACCGACTGCCTTGCTTTGCGGGCCGCCGCCGCCATCGGCCTGTTCGAACCCCTCGGTCCTGCCTTTCTCGGTGGCTGCCTTCCCTTACCCCTGTCTCTTCGCCGGACGACTACACGCGCCTTCTCGGGGTATGGCACCGTTCTTGGTACGAGATCGTTGCATATCCCGGTGATTTTGCTTTGTTGGTTTCTTTTTTAGTACAAAATTGATAACTCGGCACGTCTTCTGTTTTCGCCGGTAGAATGGAATGAAGGTTGTTGGGGAGTATGATGAATTCGGCCGAGTGTTGTTAGTTCGATAAGAAAAAACAACCAATCACATCGGAAGGTATCGAAAAGGTGGCCGTACGTACATGCTCGGACTTTTTCCACTACTACTGCAGAGTGAGGCGCGTTGAAATAAATACCAGTACTAACAACCACAGCAGCAGCAGCAGCAGTACAGTAGTTCAAAGGTGTTCTACTTCGAATTTGTACGTACAAAGTTTTGTTTTCGCCGGTCGAATTGAATGAAGGTTGTTGGCAAGTCGGCCGGGTGCTGTGAGTTCGATAAGAAAAACCGACCAATGGCATCGGAGGATATCGTACACAGCAGACATTTTTCACTTACTTTGAGAAAATAATTGTATCCAGTCCAGATGCGAGATCTTTATTTAATACTGTTGTAAATGGGAGATACGGACTCGCTTAAAAGATACGATCCTTCGTTCCAGGAATTAAATATGATGTTCGGCTGGATACGATTTTCCCTGTTGAAAAACGCGCCCAGTTGTTTCGGCGAGCACTACTGGAGGTAATCAAGGGTTGGAGACTGCTTGCTCAGACTGCAAGTACTCGCAGTATGTCGGAGCTTTGTGCTGCTGTTCGAATACTGCTGCGTGTGCTACACGTAATACTATATCCAACATGAATATTTCGGTATTCATGGTATGAGAATACTGCCCATGTCGGCAGTACCCTACGGTTGTTTTGTATTGCCGATCGATATCAGGTATCAGTTATAAGGTGTATGATACTGCTCATACCCGCAGTATCTCGATCACTGCCTGTTCTCAGGATTGAGTGCGACAATGCGCATACAGTACGCGTCCTCCCAGTAATGTGGGCGTATACTGCAAGTTGTTGTCTTCTGCGATGACGTACGTACAGCTGCTGCTGTTGTGCTGCTGCTGGTCTTGGGGCTGGGTCTGCACAGCAGCAGCAGCTGCAGCAACCGACCGCAGCAGCAGCGATGCCTGCTACTACTCCTGCTGTATGTTGCTGCGGTTGCTGCCATTTTGCATGTTGTGCTGCTCCTGCTGCTATCGCTTTCATGTGCGGGAGAGACCCTCTCTTCTGCACAAGCGTCGTTGGAAGTAGGTACTGCTCGCCGTAGATAGGGGTGTGATATCGGCGTGGGTATTGGGTACTTGGCATCCGGGCAGAAAAAGGGCAGCAATACTACTATCGTAAACAACATCATCAAAGTAATCTCAGTTCTGAGAGTATAAGAGAGACCTCTCAGAACTGACCTGGTTTCTGCCCCCGCCAGCAGCAACTGGGCTCCAAATTATCGATCATTTTCTAGACCATAATTATAGACGGTTCTGATTTTCGGGCTTCAGAGTAGATGGCTGAAAAAGACAGGAGATAAAGAATAACGCCCCACAAAAAGGCTAAAAAAGTTGGTCTATAAGCCGAGTGAGACAGATACAAGAACTGAGGACTGACACTCGGCATTGCCTTTTCCCTGCACCACTTGGCATGGCCCTGATTCCTATCGCAACAAGATCGAATGGTGTACTTATGCCAACTTGCTTCAACATAATCACACGAGTTTAGGCACTGAGGTATATTTTCCTATCCGGAGCATGGGTGCCGGCAGGCACCCATGCGGAGCCCTTATAGATATATAGATACATGTATTCTGGCGTTAGGAAAACGGCATACCTCCCGAACCGAACCTGTGTGTAGTCGTTGTAATCCATCTTGACCCTTTGAGGGCCGCAGTCCCGTTTTGGGGACAAACTACCATGGAATTAGAGTGGTTTGTCCCCAAAACGGGACTGCGGTCCCAGAAAGGGAGCTTACATGCACCACTGCTACGGTCGGGAGAGTGGCCTAGCACACTCGCCACGTGCCGTCTATAACCGAAGGCGCTGCGCTGGGCTTGCGCGCCCAGCAGTCCGTCGTGTGGGTCGTGCATGGCTTTTAATTTAACCCTTTTAGGACCGCAGTCCCATTTTGAGGGCAAACTGCTTGGAATTAGAGTGGAGTGTCCCCAGAACGGGACTGCGGTTCTAAAATGGTCAACAACACCTGCCGTCACCACTATCACGGGGGACCATACTAAATAGGACCTATTTTTGTTAGTAAAAATAGGTAAATATATAGTTTTTTTATGTGTACCATAGGTCCTGTTTAATATGCCCCCCCCGTAATACTGCTGTCGTTGTCAGCGTCGTAACTGTCGAGACACTGGATTCGTACGTACTATTACGGGGGACCATATTAAATAGGACCTACGGTAGACACAAAACCCTATATATTTCCCTATTTTTTACTAAGAATATTTGGTCCTATTACCTAGGGTCCCCCGTAATACTGTATTCGCACCGTAAAATCCCTCTACTGGTAGGGTTTTCTATTAGTTTACGGGGGACCATAGTAAATAGGACCAAAGTTTGTGTGGTAAAAATAGGTGAAGATATAGGTTTTTGTGTGTGCCGTAGGTCCTATTTACCATGGTCCCCCGTAAATAATTGTGTACCATCTCGTTGGTGCGCACGCCTCTACAGCAGTACTATTTACGTAGTACTACTGCTGTACGTTAGCTATCCACGCGACGTCATGCGTACAGCGTACATGCAGCGGGTACAAAGTCAGCGGCGGAGAACTTGTACGTACAGTGTATACGTGCAGGGCTATTCAGATGCGCGCGTATTGAGTTTACCACTTAGCTTGTTGGCACCCTGTACCCATTTCATGCTAGGGCCCCGCAGTGGGCCCATCCCGTTCGGCACCCTGCTCCCACTTTTCGGTGGTGCAGAAATATATAAGCCGCCCGCCGCAGGAGCCGCCGGAGGCCCACCTGGCACCACCTGATCCCATCTGTTACCATGTAGGCCGTGCACGTCTCCAACAACTCCTGCTATACCTTAAACCGTATTGAATTCACGTGCTGATGTTGATAGCCTTCGCACGTGCGTACAATTTCTCCGCCACGGGTAAGGACGGTTGGGATACGAGCTGGGCCGGGCGAGACGAAGACAAAATGGCTGGGCTGCATTCGCCGAGCCGTTTTTTTTGCGGATCATGATCTGAAATTTTGACATTATCCTGTAGAATAACAAAACAGTTTTTTCTGACGAGAGTACGTTTTTGATATACATACATTTTCGCGAGCTCGTACAAAAACATCAAAACAACCGAAACGGTCTGAATGTTTTCGTACAGAGCGGTACGTGCGGACGAGACGCTTGACTCTGATGTACGTACGTGTCATTCGACGGAAATCGACGAGCAGTGGGAATGCTGTAAGTAACCCTTTGCGCGATAAAGATGAAGACTCGTGTATACGGGGGGGGGGGGGGGTGCAGAAGGAACGGACGGCGTTTGTGGACGCGGCCTGTCCAGAAGCTGGAAAGTAGCGTTGATGATGGAAAAAAAAACGACAGAAAAATTTTGCAAGTGTGTCATTTGTCTTTTGTCATCATCATCCTCATCATCATCATCATCATCATCATCATCATCATCATCATCATCATCATCATCATCATCGTCATCATCATCATCATTATCATCATCATCATTATCATCATCACCATCATCATAATCATCATCATCATCACCATCATCATCATCATCATCGTCATCATCTCGCCGCCTTTTTTTTTTTCTATTGCGTCTGTTGCTGCAATTGATAATCCTAGGGAGCAAAGCTGCGGCAGCATTGTGCGGAGCTCGCGCTCAGAGACGCTCTGGACAGCCTCGCGTCGGAGGAAAGGGGGGGTGTACATCGCCGTTTAGGTAGGCTCGAGTCTCCCCGGGGGGCGAGAGGGGTAGGAGTAGAACCAAGGCGGCGGGGAGGGGGGTGGGGAGTGTACTCACGCCATGCATGGTCGTAGTCGTATGGGCATAGGCCCTCGCATCCCTACAATGCCGGGACGGGAGCACATCGGGTTTTCGACGACCAGGAAGGCATTGCACCAGGGGGGGTGGGGGTATGGGGAGTGGGCGGGGGGGGGGGTACTCATTGTGTCATGCCTTGGCCGTAGTCGTATGACCATAGACCCTCGCATCCGTAAAATGCGGGGACGGAACACGTCTGGTTTTTCCCCGACTAGGCAGACATGTTGCTCGCACCACACCACAGGCGAAGTGCTGTGAGTTAGGCGTTGAGCGAATAGCACAGAGGGGGTGGAACCTCATATTGTCATTACTGCAGTAAGAATCGCTTGTGAGGCGGGCTTCGGTGGGGGATGGGGTGAGGCAGGGGGTCGGGTGGGAGTACGGTCGTTAGTATACACGACTGGTGATCGGTGGCAGCTGGTGCACCCCGTACGATATTTGTTGCACATGCGTGCGATTGCGGTTCCTAGGGATGGGCAACAGCCCCCCAGTCGTCGACGTTCCGCTAGAGTTGTTGCACCCCTCGGGCAGATCGTCCTACAGATCATCTACAGATCATTTGATGATGATGTATATACTTCAAGACAGATATGTATATATATAATATATCCTGATCTGTATGGTCTACAGCTCATGTTGCCGGGTGTGGGAGCCTTACGATCGGCGTGATTTATGAATAGCACAGGTTTCCTTGGTTGGATCAGTGTACTATCTATGCAGATCCTGCTCAACCTCTCACAACGTCAGGTGAAGAACTACAGTAGATCATCTGCTTGCAGTATAGATAGATAGATAGATAGATCATGATCTGTCGATGGTCTGTCTGAGCTGTGAATGGTTGTGTGTCAAAACGTGCGCAACGGTTACGAAGAGTTTTTAATCCGTTTTTTTCAAGACTGCAGTCCCGCTTTGGGGACAAACTACTCAGAAATGGAGTGTTTCGTTTTTGGTGAACCCTGCGGGGAGGTGTTGACTGTTTTTTTCGTGTATTTGTGTGTTTGCGCGGCGTAGCGTAAAGTGTTTCGGGGGGAAGGACTGCCTGTAGTGACTGCTGCTACCGGCTATATCCCACCACGGATGTGTCGACGGCCTGGTAGCGGCTCTCTCAAAAGTCCAGCCTGGTGCTAACCTTGCGCTAGCTTTGTTTGGTTAGCTTGTGTCAGCCTTGATTTGAGTTCGCCTTGTCTTTCCCCCCTTGATGGACGAAATAGCTACAACAGTAGTTCATAGCCTATACAGGAGTTTCGTCCCGAATCCTTGCGCACAATCCCTGTTAATCCCTGCCCCCCTCCGCCGCCGCCGCTGCCGCTGTTTTTTGT